>UCOJ01000535.1:0-89862 GCA_900474305.1 Cecidostiba fungosa
CACACACACACACACACACACACACACACACACACACACACACACACATAGAAACACCTCTGCAGCAAAATTGTGTGACAGCAAATACAGAGAGATCGATCAAAGCCAAATGAAAACTTGGTCACACACATATATACCCATATATATACAGCGAGAGAACACTGTTGCTGCTCGTAAATATATACAGACGGCAGCAGTGACGGCGACCCCTTTTCAAACGGATCGCGTTAAATAACAATGAAATATATATCTGACGTCAGATTCCGGCCGACTGACTGGCGCTCCTGCACATATGCACTTTCTTCTTTGCCGTCTCGTTCGCCCGCGCGCAGAGGTTGTATTTCACGATAAGAATTACACAATCCGCAGCAGCGAGAATAAAGGCCGGTCTAAGGAAAAAGTGCCGGGAAAAATAAAGCTGCCGAGCACGTGTATGGTTTGTGTGTGTGTGGGTGTATACGATGTGGGAAGTACGATAGTGAGCGGGTTAAATGAAAGAAAGGAAGCAAAAGAGGGAGAGAGAGAGAGAAAGGCAGTACAAGGGTGACGTGTATATGCCTACACGGTGATACACACACGTAGACTTGCCCTCTCGTGCTATTCCTCACCCTCCGTCGTATATTCGTTATTTATGGATAGCGAAAGAGAAAGAGCTGACCGTACACCAGCTGCGCGAGAGAGAGAGAGAGAGAGAGAGAAGATCGGCTCGACAGGAATATTTGTGAAGGAAGAGATAAGCGCGTTCGATAGCCGCTCGCTGCTCTAAGCTTACGCAGTCGCCACAGAGAGCAAGAGCGAGTTCAAGCCTCTCGAGAGCGAGAGAATGGGAGCGACGGGCCGAGAGAGAAAGTCCACCTATACAAGTGCATAGTAGGGATTGTATCTGGATCCGCACGAATTTCATGCGACGCAGCTAGAAGCATGTATGTGGGCCAAGTATGTACGCAGATGGGCTGGTATTGTATATAAGAAAGCGAGAAGAGAAGGAAAAATTAGAAGGGAAATGGGATAATGTAAGCGTGTAGTGGTGTAATTTTTCTTACACCCTTAAGCCGCGGGGAGAGCAATGACTTTTGAAAGAGAACGGTCTGAGTGCTACTGCTGCCTCGAGAATTACCGACGCTCGTTCTACACGCTGTTTAGCGCTGGTTTTAAGCCTATACCCTGCAGCAGGGTTATATATTTTTCGGGGCTTTTTTTATGCGCTGACAGCTTTTCTGCGAAGTTTTTTATGATTTCCTAAAGGGAGAGTATTGTACATACGTATTAGACACGTGCAGGGGATGGACGTTCATTATTACACTGAATAATATAGTTATATAAATGCGTCATTTTGATTTTCCACGCTAAAAGCGCCGAAACGAACTCTTTAAATCACTTCTAAAGTGAAGAAGGAGTTCATTTGTCTCCTTGTTAGAAGCCGACTGCAGCCTCGTTAGAGTGAAAAATGGCGCTTAGAAAAAGTGCCAATTAAATCTATTCAAGATTTGTCTTTCTCCCCTTCTTTTCTAACGGTCATCAGGCCGTCCCTTATTTAAGTGGAAGGTATATTTTTTTCTTATACACCGCCTCGAGGTTTTCTCCGAGACAATTAATACTTGGCAAAGCTCAAAACGATCAATGATAATATCCAATACACTCTATTAAAAAGGCGCGAACAAATAAATCTAATAACTCGCGTCCTGCATACGAATCGTGTTCAAGGCAATCGGCATATATATCTGAAAGCAATAAATCATTAACCGATTCAATTACGCCTCTCCGAATATACACACTAGAGCAAAAGCAAAAGCGACGTGGCAGTAGCTTCCGATTGAAAAATCTCCAGCTCGACTGAGTCTACTGCCTTGTTTTTCAGCCATAACGCCACCGCCGGCGCTTTCTAGAGCCAATAAATATAACGCTATATATAGCACTGCCGGATAAAGCCCGAAAGAAGGAGAGAGAGATATATATACACAGACACAGAGAGAAAGCTCACGCGCTGAAAGAGAGAAAAATGAGAAAAGACAGATAAAGCATGCGAGCAAAAAAAAAAACGACGACGTGTGCCATTTTTTAATATATATCTCCAGGAGAGATGCAAGAACAAAAAAAAGACTCACGACGATACTATCGCACTGGCTCGCTGCGATTAAAAGTGGGATCTTTACTTTTACTCACAGAAATATCCACATTCTACTTGATCCTTTTTGTTTTTCTTGTTCGCACAGGTTGCTCCTGCGTCGTCTACAGCAGTCGGTACAACCCCCAGGGTGGAACTTTCACGTCTCCCGACTACCCGAAGCGTTACCCCGCGAACATCGACTGTCTGCTCTACACCTTTCACGGCCGCCAGGACGAGATCGTTGAGCTGACGTTTCATCATTTTGAGACGCGCAGCACTTCCGCTGCTTCCGAGTAAGTGTATACGACTATACTTTGAACTTTGGAGTTTCTTTAAGTGACGCGATGCAAGTACTTCAGCCTTTTTTACCCTTTTATTCACCTTTTTATATTCTTTTATACCTGTCTTATTGTGTTTCCTTCGAATATAATACATGCAAGTCGAGTTTTTCTGTGTGTCTTTGTAGAGCGGCGTTGTGTCGTCGGTTGCTTTTTTTTTGTCATTTCGCGCCTGGCTTCTCTCGCAGTAGCTTTTATTCGCAGCGATGATCGATGCTTTTTCTTTCATACATTTTAATTTGCCGGGAAGGGAAGTCCGAGCCCTGTTGGTAGGTATGTTTTTATTCATGAAAAATGGAACGGTTTCGCGCGCTACTGTTGTTTTTCTCTCTTTCTTTGATTGACTATTGTTTGGGATTTAAGCGCACGACTTTTTTTTTCATTCCAGCATTAGAGAAGAAATAAATATCAACGGATTGCGGCGAATGTGAGTTTATTATGATTATTGGGGAATCAATTCTGTTTGATACTACTATGGAAATGAAAGAAAGTTGAAACGTTGACGTTATTTTTCTACACGCATCGCTGCTCACGTTCGCACACAAAGTTTGCGTGTATTTCGAAAAACTATATTTTTATGGCGAATCTTTGAGTATCTAGGGCATAAACTTTTTATTTGAATATATGAAGGCTTTTCGATCTGTCGCGCGTGAGCAGATACAAATCTGTAAAGTTTGCTATATTGAAAGCTGGAATGACAGTTTCTATGGAATATTACACTTGGCAACGTATAATGGCTAGTATGAATTTTCTTAATATACAATTGTTTCTATTTTCTATGTTTTCACGCCTAGCTGATATAATTTATGTAGTGTGTTATGTTCGTATCATATATTTACAATGTTATTTTAGTATCTGATGCAGTTTCAAAAAAAAAAATGCTCTCAGCAAATTTACACTTTTAAACTTTTAAATCACGTGTGCTTTATATTTTACATTGGACTATTGCCAATTTACGAAATTTCCCTGAATAAGTTTATATAATAATATTAAAATACCGATACACGTAACGAATGATGCGCCCATGCAATTTGAATTTCATATATGTTCCAAAAAAATTCATAAATTTATGCAAAAGCACGTCAACATAATTATATAGGTACACATTCGTTTCGTACGTTGAAATTCACGATCTTCGCGTCTAATAGACACTGATCAATAGTTATTTACAACTTCCAACTTTTCCTTTTCCAATAGAAATTTTCTGCTGACTTCTTCATCCATTCACGTCTCACTATATATACACATCGAGCTCGTACTACTCCGTAATACTAAAATCTCTTAAAGATCGAAAAACATGCCGTGACTCCATTACTTCCGTACCCCATAAATCCACACACCACTCAACCTCGTCCCTTGTAAATCAACCACGTATATACACTTGGCACACATCTCTCGTCGCAGCGTCACGCAACATTTTTATATGGAATCTGACCAAAAATAACGTACTTTATTAACCATTCGAAAGCTCTCTACCTCCAGCCGAATGATTTTGAAAAAAATCGTCCCCACAGCAGCAAATAGCGCGGCCCATCTCCCGCCCGCGGGACTTTTGCGAGATATATAGATAATACGCACGGCACTCGAATTTCCGGAATCTCGGGCTCGCGCGCGTGAGCTTTCTCTTTCTGTATACTATATATACCTATATGGTCGGAACGAACGAAACTTTTGATTTACGGAGCGAGATCGGCCGCGATTTCGGCGCGAGCTCGCGCGCCAGAGCCAAACTATTTAGAGATGCGCGCGGAACTCGTGCGAGCGCTCGAGTAATAAAAGATAGTTTTTGTGTGTGTGTGTGTGTGTGTGTGTGTCTGTGCGTGTGTGAGAGAGAGAGAGGATTGCCGGTGATATTTCTTTGTGCTTGTTTGGTTTGTTTTTAGGGGATAACGGCTGGTTTTATTTTCTGGAGGGGAGGGGTATTGGAGAGCTAGAGCTTTTTTATCACGATCCTTCACAAATCTTCGGTCCTGTGAGAGAACAAAGGACAACGGTGTTCGTTAGGATAGTCGGCTGGTTTATAAAATAACTACTGGATGGCTATCTCTAGCCTACGGCTTGTGTAGGATTCTCAGCATTTTTTAATTAAATCTATTTTTTGCTAGAACAATACGCTTCTGTACGTTCGTTATATTCTCGTGATTTGTGTATAGTAACAATCGTCTTTGTATTCAGCGAATATATACTAACAAAAGTATTTTGGGTTAAACTCTCAGTACAAAGAATTTTTTCCAAAAATCGGTCCGAACGCAGATAAGCAACGAATTCGCAATTTATACGTGGTTAAAAGCAAACATCCATCCGCCAGACAAAAGGAAGCCCCCAGCAATCCTGCAATTCAGTAAAATGTAGTCAAGATTCAGCTTAATAACATCGATACATCTGCATAAACTTGCTATTTAAAAAGTAAGCTACAGCAACAGCATAAATTTGCCGGCAACATCACCGAGAAATTTCTGTCCGCGTACGTATAAGCATCGCAATCCGTGTCATGTAAGTGCCAAGAACCGAGAGAGAGAATTAAATCAGTGATAGGCAGGCAATGTGCGTGTAACGAGACCGATACCATTCCGACGCGGCACGCACATCAGGAATCCCGTGTCGACAACAGAGTGTCTGTATATATATATTTATCAAAAGAGGGGGAAAAGCTCCAAGGAACACGCGGCCGAAAAATTAATGACTCGGACTCAGAGTCTCGCACTCGGGAACACGGCCGAATTCACGTAGCGTTTCGTCGCACGCTCGCCTCCTTTATTATCCCATTATGACACGGGTGTCTGCTTCCGAAAACGAGGCGCGGGAGCAGAAGTCTCGACGAGGGCAAGCGTCGCACACGAGCTCCTACCATCACGCGTGTCTGTACGTATACGCTTTTCGGCGTATGTGTGTGTGTGTGCGCGAGAGAAATCACGACATACTTTATCAAATAAGCTGCGTAAATTTGGTCTGGAAACGAGGAAGAACTTGAAAAAGCTCGTCCGTTCAAAGTTTGCAATGCGCTCGTCGTGAACTCGTAAAAGGCAATTGATTCGTACGTATAAAAAGAAGAAGGTTATGATGTAAAAATGACCACGGCAAAACTGAATTTTTTATTTCACCGCAATAGCGACTATACTACGACCGGAGATCTCGACGAAAGAGAAAAATAGGAGAGAGTAGCATCACTCTCAGTCCGCTCATAGTATATACACAGGCAGAATCAAGGTCGTCGCCTTACGTCTCTCTCTCTCTCTCTCTCTCTCTCTCTCTCTCTCTCTCTCTGTCCTGACTATACGTAAAGCGAGACGTAAGGACTCTTGCGTCAAGATCGCGATTGGCAAACAGCTTGAGAGACAGGACGGGGAAAAAGGCCAACGAACCCCTTGAGGACGTGCATCGCTTTCGAGCCAAAAGTGCATTGAGCCGCACTTGCATTTTCTCATATCTCGCTGTTAATATCCACGATAGAGGAGGTCAAAATTCGAGATAGTGAAATTCCGAGAGAATAAGAATCGAAATCGCGTGAAAGCTTACTGTTATATACGAGAGATGTGTGACGGAATTTCCTGAATCGCTCTGCAATATGTCGCAATTGGATATTCCGATATACATTTCTCGCGATTTAATTTTAGAATATCAGATTCAGATGAATGATTCATCTTAAAATTAAGCAAAGACCTCAGCTTCTATATAACCTTTTTCCATGCGAGCTTGCAGCTGAAAGCTTTGCCTCCCGGTTCACCGGTCGTTTATTAAATCACGCGTGATTTCTCACGCATGTGTCAGCTGCAACTAACGTCTCGCCAACTAATAGCAGATCTCACCTGCTAGCTCTAATTTCATCCCTCGTATCCCTAGCGTGACGTACTAGAGCCGAAAGCATCATGCATCAGTGTTCGCTTCGCGCAAAAGTAGCATATAGGTAGAGCATAGGTATACACGACTGGGCTATAATAGAAAGCTAATATTGAATTTCAAAACTGCGAACTATATGTAGCATATAATAATTTGAAATAAAAAAAGCGTAAAAAGCTTCTCTCATTTAGTAAATATTTAGCACTGGACAAAGGCACAGCCCGAAAAAGCTTCCATCACGCACGGTTGCGATAACACCTGCGTTTCGCAGTGATCCCTCGTGCTATCTTATATATTTATCACGTTTCCTGGATATTTCGCTTACTCGCTATTCAATTCTAGCTATCATTCGATCTTGACTGCTACTGCTATATGTTGCTCCTCGAAGTATCAAGAGTTCGGCTATATAAAGGTCGGCAACATGCTGCCAAGCAAGTACCGCAGTCAAGCCTAGAAAGACGTGTATGTAATGTATATGGGGATTCCCCGAGGTATATACACATACGTTGAAACACGAACTCCAACCGACGATTCGCAATGTGTGCCACCTTATTGCTTTCTTCTCTCTCTCTCTCCGCTTCCTTAACGTCTGGCTTTGTTCCCGTTTCGAATCTCTTAGAACCCATCTCAATTATTCGTCCCTTGCCTCTGACGCCTGATTCTTCCACCACGTCGCTCGCTTTCGGGCTCACGCTCTTGTGTGAGTGTAAGCGATATATATATAGAGAGAGAGAAAGGTGCGATGCTTGGCTGCAGCATTAGCGGCGTTTACCTCTCCGAGAACGACGATGACTTTATTTCCGGCCAGGAAATCCCTCGCCGAGCTCTAGAGGATCCTATCCTTGTGGTACGGAAAGGCAATTTATTGTTGGAAGTCTAATAGATTTTTTCCTTAAAAGCACACACGATGTGAGCGTTCTTTTTTTTGGCCGAGACTTTTCTGAAATACTGTAGACGTTGTTTGTTATATTAATTCCGTAATAAAGTCTATGCTGGAGAGAAAAGTGCCAAGGAAGTATCATTATATTTTACGTACCGCTGCAGCAGCGAGGTAAAAAATAACCGCATTACATGTTGGGCTTAAGTATATATCTTGGACGCCGTAGTAAATGACCTTAGTCAACTTGAAAGCACACGGATTTTTGTCTTGCGCGCGTAAAATGCCATTTTACCCACTAAAACTGCCCCGACGCTTGCAGCAAGTCCGGTTAGCGTAAAGTGCCTCCGCTTTACTCATTCCCTCTGTCCTTTGAGATTCTTTTTCTCGCGCTTTTTCTTGCGGTAATTTTCATCGCGCTCATACGTGCTGGCAACGATTTAACGAGCTCTATATATTAGCGTGAGTAAGACGAAGAATACGCTTTTTAATGATTTGGGAAATACTTCATAAATTTCACAGTACTGAATATTTTCTATTTATTAAGTTTTTAGGTTAAAGAAGTTTAGCTCAGAATTATTTTCAGAGAAGAGAGACAAATTGTGAAAAAATCAATTTTTATAGTCTGTCACTCAAGTAAATTTTTTATTCCAATTTGATGGTCGACGTACGTACTTTTCGTACACGTCGACAATCCCGATGGGAAGTTTGCAAAAAAATCATTCTGCTTCGACTTTCCGAAATTTTTTCACTTCCGGCAGCCCTTCTGTAGCATATGTCTTGCCAAAGAGAACAGACCACGTGCGTGTAGCTGCGGCTACTACGGACGAATTTCGAATTCCGAGCGCGTGACTTCCGGGGACGCAAATATATACTGTACTACTGTGGAGTTGGTGTTCCGGCGCGGCAAGTCGGCAGAAGAGATATGGGCCGGCGCTCTCGAGATTTTCTGAACTGCGAGATTTAAGGGGGTTGCCGAGTAAAGAGAGAAAGAGTCGAGTTCGAAGGGGTTAGGAGAAGGCGAGTCGCGATAAAGGAAGACCAGCCGGTCCATGAATGGGGATCAGTATATATATATGTATGTAGAAAATTAATGAATGGGGGAGAGAAGTTCCTAGATTCAATGCGAATATGCGGGATGGAATGTTTCTTTGAGTAAATATTATTTTCGTTACTTCTGTGCGAGAAGATTGATTTCTGTGTTATCGGAAGAAAAACTAATTAGGTTTCGTGAGAGATATGGGGATCTTGCTGCGCCAAAGTATACTTATATATGATTGTTTACTTAGGAATACTCTCGTATATTGATGAATCACGTGAAAAGAATTTACTTATCAGCGATGAACGTTATTCTGAATTATTTTAATTAGCATAAACACAAAATAATTGACGTATACTACGCTTTATCAGGTAGAGTATACATCCACAAATCGTCTTCGAAAAATCTCCTTCATATAACAAAAGCGCACGTTAAAAACAAGGCCACATATAACACTCGTCACTAAAAAAAAAAAAAAAAAAAAGACCAACACCTGAAGAGCAGCAGCACTGAATACAAAATTCGTTTATCGCCGTCATAAAAGGTCCGCGGGGGCAAAACACCCGGACTTACACTTCTCCACGCAATCCGCCACAGCTAGCAGAAGTAGCAGCTGTGAACGAGCTAAGGTGTCCCGAAATCCCGAGAAAGCACTCCTGCTCCGGTAAAGCGGAAGTTATTGAAGTGTCGTTTTGACCCGGAGAAAAGCTCGCGTTATACACGGCATAAGAATCGCTCCACAGCTCTTTCTATAGCCTTTATCGCTCTCGGCGGCGCGCTTCTCTCCACACGTTATATTTTTACAACCATCTTGGATCTGTCCGTTGGTGTGCAGCACACTCGTGTTCGTTCAGCGCACGCGCGCGTGTATGAGATTCGAGTGCGCGAGATTAGATTGCACAGGCTCGCAGAGATGTATGGCTGGGAGACGACTTGTTTTAATTTCATTCGCTCTCTGTAATGTACGGGGCTTTTGTTTAGTTTGAGCTACGGTACTGGGCTTGTTACATGGACGTTTTATGAGATTTTTATTCATTTTCAGTGATGGATGTGGATACTTGCGGCTGGTTTTTTGGTCGGATGAGTTTTGAAACGAGTTTTATTATTTATTAGCTTTGCTTATTAAAGCTTTATTGTTACTATTAAATTAAGTGGTTATAATTATTCACGAATGATATTATTACACGAAAAGAACGAAATAATTAGAAGCCCGCTTTGAAGAATAAAAAATTTATCCCGGCGTATATATAGCTTATTGGTATATAGCAAATAAAGTTTGGAGAAATAAAATGCGCGTCATAAAGCGAGCGTCGAATCGGCAAAAACACAACGTACAAACGAATGCACTTTTGAACTGTATACGGAAAAATGAGTACATCAATAAAATTGCGGGCAACAAAAACGCAACCATCGTTTTCACAGCCATTCGTGATTTTCGTTCTTTTTACGAACAACAATACAATCGCGCGTTGCGCTGTGTCGTATTTTTCTCGAAAATCCATTCGATCGCATATATCCAAGTGTTTGTGCCTGCGTAATTATGCAAATTAGCATTAAAAAATCAGCTATCAATTTCCAATATAATCTGCATCTCATATCAAAACACATTTACTAGTCGCTCAGCCATATTATGAATTTGAATCCACGATAGATGTAATTACAAAATTTAGCCATGAAAATCACTTTCCAAAACTCTGAACTTTCATGACAAAAAGGATCATCCCCTCATTATATTTCTAGAACTATAAGTATGCGGAGCCTGATCACAGTAATCGAGAAGCCAGCACATCGATATCATTATATCAAAGCTCTCCTAACTAAATTAATCGTCGTAACTTCTCTCTCGCAACGCAGCTCTTCGACGTACGTATAAGGTAACCAAAAAGGCCGAGTTCGAACTTTTCAATCAAATAATTAGCGTCAAGAGGGATAGAAAACGAGGGGACGATCCGGTAGTATCGAGATAAGCACGAGTATATAAATACAAGCGCCAAAAGGTACTTTGAGCTATGCGCTTTAAAGTTACATACCAAAGGAAGCAAAATCTCTCTCTCTCTCTGGCTCTTGCGCTTAGCTGCTTTTTCCGGAGCGGCTGCTTCTATCTGCCAAGTCGCGCGCTGCTCTTTTATCTCGACGCGTGTAATTGCTTTTTCGAGAACTCCTTTACGTGCTAATGCACCGAAGGAGAGCGAGGAGCTGGAAAGCTGCACGCAACTTATGGCCTGCAGATGGATGAGGGAAAGTTGCGTCGCAATTTTTCGTTGATGAAAAATTCATCCGCGCGATGCAGCGAGGATCTTCTCATTGTGATGCTTAGTAATTTTCTTTTTCGATCCGCTAGAGATAGCTTTGAAGCTTGGCGGTTGTTAATGAGAGAACGGCACAAAGTACTTTTGCGAATTAAAACGTCGCGCGCGGGGGCTATGAAAAAGAAGTACAGAGTTTCTGCATTAACAAAATCAGTATATATTATTAGCAGCTGCTTTTATTGTATGGACTGGTCTCGCGTCTTATTTAATTGAAAGTTCGTCGAGAGATTCATAATTAACTGGAACTTATATTTGGGTACTTCCTAAGTGGATTGATAACAGAGAGTATCGACAAGCTTTGAAATCAATAATTTGCAAGGTAGTTCTATTTTAATACAATTAGGCGAGATTTTCTATATAGCCGGGGAAAGAGAAGTCGAACAAGAGACGTAATTAAATCTCGGAATTGAAACTAATGGCGGAAAAAAGGCGTGAGAACCAATGATGGAAGAATAACGGAATAGAGAGCTGGGGATAAGTCTCCTGAGAGTCGAAGAAACTGATATCTCAGGATTCCGCGAAGCCGCGCAGATATAGACAGGCGTGTGCATCAGAACGCAGGGGATGTAGGCGAAAAGTGCGAAGACTCATCTCTGGGATTGGATTTTTCCATTCCTGGACCCGTTTCTCCTCCTACTCTCTCTCTCTCTCTCTACCAGCTGCGAAACGGAAGGGCAGAGAGATCGAAAACGCGAGTAGCGGATAAAGCTTCTTTGGGACGCTCGTGGGAACCGACAGTTTTAAGCCGGCGACGCCCGAGAGCCTTCGCTCCTATTCTTTTCTCAATGATATCACGCTTCCCTTACTTCCTCCTCCACCTCCTTCTCTTCTTCTCGGCTCGCCTCGCCCTCCTCCTCCTCCTCCTATCCCACTTATATAACTTAGTATAAGTTGCTTATCTATGCACGAGGGTGTCCGCGAGATACCTTTTCAATTAAATTTGCAAAAGTTCGTTTAAGGCGCTCTTTTTACGCAAACTGGGCAGGTAGACCATATTGTCTTGAGTTAATTGGATGCTCGTGGAATTTCGTACAAACTTATCGAAAGTGAGAGGATGAATAAGGCAGTCGAATCATCGATCTGATATTACGGCAAGTTGTTTTAATCAAGGGTACATTTCACTTGGTGAACTAGGGATCGTTTGCTGTCTCGATATTTCATTCGAAGTTGGTCTATATGCCGTGCCATACTTTAAGCCGATGTTTACTCTGGCAGAAATTGAACAGTCGAGCGTTACATTCAGATTGGACTAACTGCCCAGAAACTGCCCAGACTCAAGAGACTGAGCAATTCTGGTTAGTTAGCCAATTTAAATGTATCGCTCGACTGCACAATTTCCCAGAATTTCTACAAGGATTATTCTAAATGTATTTCTATATACAAAGCGTCGGCTTAGTTTTATACTCAGTTTTCGCGTTGCGCTTTAATAAATGCGTAAATTTAAACGTATATACTTTTTTTATGTTGCCGTATGGTTGCATATATCCTCTTTCGCACAGAGTAACATCAGTTCGCAAAGCGGAAATATGAATTCTAGTTTGCAGGTTTTTTGTAATACCATCGCTATACACGTCGACATCTTTCTCTGGAGGTTAAACAACTCGTATTCGCGTAAGAAATTTGATATCGCCACCAGCGAAAAAACCAGCGTAATCTAGAAATTTTATTTCGTTTTATGTGCCAGTCTTTTACGTTTACGTGCATCAAATTGGCCGCGCGCGGTTTTATAGTTGTGCTCGACATTTTAAAACCCTCCTGTAAAATGAAAAAAAATTGACTAAACTATAAAACGGAGGGAATGCACGAAAATAATCTTCTTGTATATTTAAAAAAAAAATGGATAAACTAAAATTCTTAATTATATTTTAACTGCAGTGTGTTAAAGATATTATAAACATTTGATTTTATATCAACAATAAATCTGTTTTTCGTATAAACTACTAATTATAGTTTAATAATTCATTCTAAACCCTAAAATTTAGTTTAGATATACCTTTTTTCAACACGTTCTTCACACCCCACAATAAAGTTGTGAACTCGCTTCTAAAAACATCAAACAATAATCGTGTTGTAATTTTTAAATTCGATAAACAAAAGCACGCATAACACACTGCATAAACTTTACTCTCAGGACGCTCCCGTAAATTCTCGAGAAAACTCCCGAGAATGACTTTCCCGTCCAAAGAAGAGAAAAAAAGAAGAAAGGAGAGAAAGCAAAGAGCAAAAGCCTCGAAGTTAAATTCTAATTTGCAGGCGGGCGTCGTAGATAAGACAAAGATTAGCGGTGAAGTGTATATGTATATATACTTGGTTGGCGAGAAAGAGTAGTAGAAACTGCTGCACTACCACAGCATCAGCCTGTGGAAAGAAATCGAGAGGCAGCTTTTATTTTGCACTTTGCTCCTCTCCAGCGGCGTCTGCAAACCCGATTAATTCCCGACACGAGTTTCCCTCTCTGTTTCTTTCTGTTGCCGATGTGCTGCTGCTGCTGCTGCTACTGTGGCTTCAACTTTCAGCTGTGCCGGGGGCGACTTCCTCAAGGTTTTTCTACATCTGGAGGCCGGCGCGCGGGGAGTGTCCGAGTACACGCCCTGGTCGCGTCTACTCTGCGGCGGCCTCCAAGACATCCCGCAGCAACTCTACAGCTCAGGCCCGACCCTTGTGCTCGAGTTTCACACAGAGTTTGCGACCAAAGTCTCCAATGCCAGCGACACTGCCCCAGGATTTTCCGGAACTTTTCGCTTCATCGACAGCCGTGAGTACATATTATATATTCTCTCACTCTTATTACGTCTATCTATATTTAGGTGTAAGTTTAGCTATTTCTCCGCAAGCGAGCGTTGTATATAAACACTGTAGCAAATTTCAGCGAGACGCGAGTTTTTCGGTTTTTATATGACGTGCACTTATTCTAAAGGTAGATTTTGGAGAAGTTAGTTTCGGAACGACGAGATGAATTCACTTTACGACGTAGCTGCTCTCTGAAGAACGGGACAGCCAAGTTCTTAACTTGCTGTACATAGAAGTAGTAACTTTTACAAGGTGCGCGTAATCGCGTAAAGGGATGAGATGAAATTTAATGCTAAGTCAGGTATACACACTATATATACTACAGTCTCCGAACAAGTTTCTCTCTCTTAAAATACTGATACCGGATGTTGTGATGGATATCCACTTTGAATGGCAGGCAAAAGTAAAAAATTGTTTGATACAGATATACTGGTATACCATCATTTATAAATGAAAAACTTTCTATGTTCATTTGAACTGATTAATAAAATGATCGTTCAGTTTTTAATTGTCTCACGAAAAATACATACTCCGTATTTGTGAAAGTTCAAGCATTATACAGATCTTAAATTACAGTATATATGTATATAACTACTCGTTAGCAAGAGCTTACATCGATCCCCGGTATACGTCTTCTCAATATTCTATACGAAACTCAAGTTGAAAGCTCTCGATACCCGTATATCAATGATTACTCTACAAACATATACCTATATACATTTCGAGCCATTCACGTCCCTGCAGAGCCACGACACAATGTGATACACATTATTATTATTCCCGAACTAACGAGGCCGCACCAGAGCCAAGAAAAAGTTTACGCATCGCCGGGAAACAGTAGAGCGAAGCACATCGACGGACGGGCCATATAAACCAAGTATTATACACACCGGCTGTAGTATTGGCTGCAACTTTTCTTGTATAACGATCGCCGTACGTCTCCGTTATTTTCACGGACTTGCCGATATTAGTTTCGTCAATCGCGAAACTCTCTCTCGGAAGCGCAATTTCACGCGCTCGACTTTTATTTCCTACGAGTTAGCCAGACAGAGCCGATGCGCGACGGTATATTTGTCGGGGACAGAAGCGCATATGTGCGCGCGGGTCACGGTATGGAGAGTCATATTTAAACGATCGACGAAAAAAAAAAAAACGAGAGCCGAAAGCGTAGCGAGTTTACGGCCAAACGCGCACGACAGCAACGTAGCTGTTTCGGAAACGATATACGCGTGTAAATAAATAAAGTACCCGATTGCTGAATCGCATGCGTTGATTTCTCAGTCAATCTGCTGTGAGATTCGATAACTATTTGTTTATGTGCAGTTTTTTTTGTCGTTTATATTTAGAAAATATACGTTCAATCATTATTTGTATTTTTGAGATCTGTCTATGTTACTAATCCAGAACTTTGATTATAAACTTAACTCTCTATTCCGAATGGTTGCTGCGAGAGAGTATCATGTTAATTAGAGGGAAGCGGGTAATCGCGAACGGCTGAATGTTCGTCTTCCGAGCTCCATACACTGCTGCTACATATATATTTCATTCATTGTGTGTGCTCGAGTCAAGAAGCAGAGCTGAAGAATGTGTGAGTGCAGAGCAAGAGAGAGCGCGGAGAGCAATTACGTACAGCCGTATCTCCTTTAATCGCGAAGAGTCTATAAAAAAAAATCGCAATATTACTGATTAATAAGTCCCGATAAGCGGTGTAATAACGAGTAAGTCCATTAAAAATTTTCTCACAGATTGAAAGACTGCAGCAGCCGAGAAGTGAAATTACTTCAATCATTACGCGTCACGCGATCGTCGCGATAAAACAGCTGCTATAGGTATCGACATGTCGGCACATCATCGTTCTGGATAATTTGTCGGCGGAGTGAAACGATAATTCACAAAAGTGAAAAATATTCATTGCAAGCTTCGCACAAGAATAACTGAAGCTTATGCAATTTCCAAGGCAGCTAATGCCTAGCGCGCTTACATCAATGCGCTCTCGTCGCTTTCGCGCAACCGTTTCCTCGACTAATGCAGGCGCGCGCGCGCATGCACTCTCGTATTATGTAGCGCGTTATATATACTTAATTACCTGTAAATGGGACCGCTGATGCTCAAACTAACGCACGCATCCAGTCAACCCAGCAAAGTTACTTCGTTATGTTCGGGGGTATCTCTCTGTGCGTTTACGCGGGTACAATGGATTATAGAAGTTCGATCGATTTACAGCCGATCGGAAATGAAATCTGTTTGGGTATTATTTTTTCATTTGAAATCTTCTGACGATCAAAGACTACTGCCATATTAGTTTTATATAGAATATCCTCGTTGAATGGCATTTCTTCTACAAAGACGCAGAATTTTCGTAAAATTACAAATATCGTGTAGCTCGGGACAGGAATCCGCTCATCTCTACCGCGCGAGCCGATGTCAAAGAAAACGATGGTAAATTTCATCCTGGAGCATCAGCGCTACTACCGTCGCAGAGAGATAGAGTTCGTCAGGCGGTATAGACTGAGGAAATTGTCGGAGACTCTCCGGTGTTAAGCAAATATAATATAACTCTTATAAAATCTCTTTTCTCTCGGTGGCTCATCCAGCCTTCGTCGCTCCTCTTCCCGATTCTCTTTATAGCTCTCGCAAGCTCTCCGCAGCATGTAATTGACTTTGCGCACGACCGCATCAAACATTTCGAGAGAAAATTGTGGAGACACGCGGAAGTCGAGCTAAAATGCAGAACGTGCGCCAAGGGAAGCTCACTTTTTTCTCTCTCGAGGATGTGTAGTGTGTAGCTGCATAAAGCGAGAGCAGGCATAAAATATGCCGGAGAGATCGCGATACATGCGCTTTTGTCATATACACGTGCCGCGCGAGTTGGAATATATACACGAGAGGTGAAAGAGAGCGTTTCTGTAAGCCCTGTTCGGAGACGTAAGTTTTCTCCAGGAAATAAGATGTGCGCGTGTGTTATATAAAGCAGTAACTTTGTGCACACGGTGTCAATTTTTCTGTCAGCTGCTGCTAGAGTGTATATGTACCTATGGCATAAAATTCATATATTATTATTTCATTCCATAATTTAAACAATTAAGTCCTAACTCTGTTCGCAAATGCCGTGTATAATCGATGAAATGACCAAGAACATATATATAACATATACACATCTCTCGCTGCAACGCGGTCGTAAATAATGACTGTTAATAGCCAACTTCAGCCGCAATTACGAAATTCATTAATTAGCCCGTCCGCTCATCCTCATCCCCGTAGAAACTTTAACGACCAAAGTAAGCAACGCAATAGTCCGGCGGCGGCGGCGGCCCGGAACATCTCGCATTAAAGTTAAACATCTTCGGCTTAATCCGAGCGTTGACATATAGAGCTCTATGCTCTATCTCAATAAATAAACACGCTCGCATTCATAGTTTCAAAAGTTATCAATGTTGCCTGTCGGACAGTCCGACAAATATTAATTTTTCACGAAGCTCGAGTTTGCCGACTCGTACAGCGTCCATAAAATACAAACTTCTTATTTTTCGTAACGCAGCTACGTATTATGCTTTCGGCTCTAATAAAAAAACTGGAAAAACGTCTATAATTAATTTTCGTATACTTTGCTTGAAATATATAATATTGTTACTTTACTAGCTGAACTGTCTAGAGGCAGTCCGTAATGCGCTGTCAAAACTAGGTCGCGTCAGAGAGTGTAAACAACAACGCCGGGCAAATCCCACGCGCGCATTTAACCACAAAGAACAACATCAACACACTGCAGCATGCATTAGAGTCGATTCAAAATTCGATTCCTACATTATATCTCATATATAGAAAGTGTCACGTGGAGGACGATCATCGGCTTGGCCTAAAGCTGCGCAGCATATCCAGAGGCGCGTTGGTCCGGCCGCCGCGACGTAAACGTGAACAAAGTGACTACGTGTCCGGGATACCAAGGTCCATTAAAATCTATCTGGCCGACGTGTAGGACGAAATTTAACAATTTCCTCGGCTCCAGCAGCATCTCCGTGCACTATACACCGGAGATAATCCTTCGGTCTAGTCAACAACAGAGGTCTCCGTGTATATATAGATATATAATGCTACACGCACGAGCTGCTGCAGTGTGTAGACGCCAATGTCCTCAGGAGATCGATGCTCTTGTCTCGAGCTACTGCTGCTGCGGACGTAGCTGATGTTATATATATATATAGTACTCTCCCTCTCTATCTTGGAGCAGTTTGGATTGTACGAACCGAAGACGCGCGCCGCAAGCTCTCGTCGCGGGAAGAGGAACTGAGAGCGGCCTTGAGCTTGCGGTCGAGCTCTGCGGCCCTTGAGCGGAGAAACACAGGCGCCGATGGGTTAAGGGTTTCGTTTGTCATGCGACGAAGAGCAGCGTTCTGTGGTCTGCTCCATCTCTCTGTCGCTCAAGGTGTGTTTGCGCGATATTCAAATCGTTAGGGAGAACGTTTCTCTGATGATGATGATGATGATGATGACATTTGTATTTATACGCGAAAAACAATCGTGTGCTTTACAACAGAATTATACGTTTAAGAGAAAACAAAATCCTACTCTCATATCCAAAATCACGAGCAACCCGTCTTATTATCTATTTACCCGACGATATCAAGCCATCATCTCTCTTTATTAATTCACTCTCCTCGGAGTCTCCCCTTCAGCCTTCCATATAGCTCTTTATCCTCCGGCCGCTGTAGCTAGAGTCTCTCGCTCTAAGGTGCACGCATATTATATAACCAGTTATTATATACGCCAGCGTTAGTCTTTCGTGCGCACGGAGAGAGGGAGAGAGATGGCCAAGGACGAGATCCGCTACCCTTATATCCGCACACACACACACAAGCGGGCGCCAAGCGATATCAGAGTCGACAGATTAATTACGCTCGTCTTCGTGCCTTATAGAGCTCGGATATACTACCAGCGGACGGCTTCGTCGGACTGGGTATAAAATTGGCCCCAAGATGTATGACGTATTAGCCCCGTATACACTCTGCGCTGTCCCCTCGTCCGTTTTGCATTTTTAGCCGCATAATGGGCCGGGAAATTTATGTGAGCGCGCGCAAACTGTGTATACCCCTGTCCTCCGCGCTTGCTTTATATATATAGGTTGTAAGTGGCAAGGGAAGAAGAGGGCTCTAACGAATGGGGTTATTAGCGAGACGATGGCAGGCTTAGACGCCGAAGGGTTTATTCAGTCGACGCGTTATATCAGTATAAGCAAAGGGGACCTGGATTATATTTAGGACGATTTCTGTTTATATTATATAATAATATAAGCACTTATATCCTCTTGCACGATCATCGCGTTACTGTATCTCATATACGCCGAGAGCTGTCTCCGTTATATATTCTATAATTTGAAAAATGAGCTCGAACGCGAGAGCGACACTTTTGAACTATCGATCAATCGCGAAAAATTAGCGCGATTCACGCAACCCCCGACATCTCTGCCCGGTATATAATGAAAAATCTCAAAGTTGGCCTTGTCAAATTACAGGAATATAGATATGTATATACTGCAGTTTTAGCTGTCGTGCTCTCGTTTTGTTAATGTTTATAACGACGGGTCTTAATTCCGCCGCGACACGCGACACATTATCCTTTCACTGCAACGACGCCCAGATCTCGGATGTCGCTGAAAGATTAAGCGCTCTGAGCGGCCCGGCACTGCTTTCTTTGCTGGATCGGTGAATAATGCACGCGCTATACTGGCTGGCTTTCAATGCTCGGCTTGATTGGGAATTGACGCATATATATAGAGCGCGATCTCGGCTATTCCCTGTCATTACGTATGCGTTGTATATATACATTAGTGCTGTCGCCTGCGGTCGAACAGATGTGTTGTAAGAGATAATGGCATTCTTTTAACGATCATTTTAATTCTATCGATCTTCTATGGTTATTCAATTGTACGTGCGGGTTATACGAGCTTATCACAGTCTCGATAAGGAATATGCCAGGATTGTATATTAGATATGTGTGAGTATGACAGCGTATAATATAGAAATATGCGGGTAGTTCTGTAAAGCCACTGCATAGATTACAACGCGTGGTGTATAACGAAGATGAAGGTGATGTACTGAAAGAGATGGTGATACGTTTCAGTCTGGTAACTTATATATCCCAACACACACACACACACACAAATGTCATTCCTTCCACACGCCGTCTTTGATTAGGATATAGTGGACACCATCCTGATTATAGTACATCTCATTAAATTAAAATCACTTCTTATACCCACGCAGACACTTTTCTCTCCAAACGAGGCTCATTACTTTGCAGCGCGCAACAGCCAGAGCGAATTAATAAAAACGAAATCCCTACTGAATCGGGCTGCCGGCAATAATCAATCGTCCTCCGCGACAGGGAAAAAAGTATAGCAGTCGATCCTCTCCTCCGTAAATACCATCAGTTATACATAGACAAACGTTCCGCGCTAAATCCCGCGAGCTACGGCGCAGCACAGCTAATCCGTTCGACAAGGAGATGAATCTGGGGGGGGGGAGGCTCGGAAGGAGAGCCGAAAGAAATCTTCCCCGATAATTCGTCGTGTCGTGTGGCTGCGGTCACCAGAGGAGGTAAAACCATTGGCTGTATATACCCTCGGACACCTTCACGCGGTTAATTACGCCCGTCGGAGATTGTTAATACCTGCGGCAAATGCTTTGCGGTTCGTTCCTGCGAACCTCTCTCTCTCTATATATACAGTTGACCCAATTATCAATCGCGCGAGGGTGGAATTAAATGTGCAGTCGGCGTGTTACTTAAATTTAGATGACGCTGCAGAGACACGGTTCGAATAGGAGCGATGATGATGAGAGAGAGAGAAGAGGTCAGCAGGATTGTGGGTCATAGACGGACTAAATGCGGACTAGTCTCAGCGATATTTTCGTAACCTCTTTAACGGGAGGGGGGGTCTCTCGATCAAGCAAATATTTTTCGGGACGAAGGAGACAATTTTTGATAGATTGAATTTTTAACGAATTCATATATACGACTGAATCGGAATATGGGGCAGATTGCGTAAATAAACATAAAAATGATTTATAGCGCTCAGTCATATACGATGCATTAGTGCGTATTTCACGTCGGACTGTGCATTAATGATTTCATAAATCAACGTTTAATAGCAAGTGTCATCATGATTAAAATTTATATACGGGTACGCAAACTTTAACGACTTCATGAAAGTGTAAAATATATACAAGCGCGCAATCCCCAAACATTGGCATACATTTCAGCGGCGAGCATTCGCGTGAAAATAATTCCAGTCTTTGATTCATCCGGATGCCGGAGAGAGAGAGCAGAGCCTGACAGGCAAGCAAGATCGAGCAACAAGCCCAACTTAAATTGCAAAACTTGCGCCGAAAAATGGCTGCGCGCTAGAAAGTTCGGATTTACGATTAAAATTCACAGCAGGAGAAGGCCAGGAGCGCGACAGAGACGAAGCTCCTGTTTCCACCTATCGGGGCATAAACAGCGAACGGTTACTCCATCGGGAGGATCGAGAGTCTCTACTCGAAAGAATAGACGGATGAGAGGCGGGAGAAAGAGAGAGAGAGAGAGGGATAAAGGCTATATATAGAGAGTCTCGAAAGTCTAACGATAAAGCTCTCTCATCAAGGAACCGTTGAAGGGGTCCACTTTGCTCTCTTCGAACGTACAGCAAACTTCCACGAGGACGTAATAATTCCCTCTGTTTCTGCCTCTACACTCTCTTCCTCTCGGCCCCTCTTTGCTCTTTTTTTTCATTATTCATTTTTATTACGTCCGCGTAGACTCGCTCTTTCTCTGTATCTCTGCTTCTCTGTACTCGTTGCAAAGAATCCGCAAGTGCGAAACCACGGACTTTCCGCTTTATTTCTTGCAGCTTACCCTTTTTCCCGTCTGA
Organism: Cecidostiba fungosa; assembly: GCA_900474305.1. NCBI lineage: Eukaryota > Metazoa > Arthropoda > Insecta > Hymenoptera > Pteromalidae > Cecidostiba > Cecidostiba fungosa. The sequence continues at coordinate 21,201 of UCOJ01000535.1, forward strand.
TTGTCGACTCTTGATTCCGTCGTGAAAATCTCAGCGCGCAATGCTTTGCTCGCACTATCTTTCGGGCTCGTTCTCTCTGTATACAGTCTAGCGTCGGCATAAATAAAGCACGTCGTTCATTAGGTGTAATAGAGGCTTCGCGCTCGCGCGGCGTTTTGTCGCCGGGCCGTTTTTTTCTGAGATGCTGAAAAGAGCGAGCCAGTTTCATCAAGCTAAGAGTTTCTTTTTAATACTAGAGAAAAGCGCGCGTGAGAATAAGCAAGGTTTTTACATTTGAACATAGCGAGCTTTGACAGGCTGATGTTTGTGCTTTTTTTCTTCTTCAATTTTCTTTGAATAGCCATGGCGTTCGTGAGGCGTTGAACGTGTTGCGCAGTGAATTACATAAATTTGAGCTTCGCATTCATTGGAATCGTCGTGAAAATAAATCTTTTTCGAAATATTACACAGAGTGCAATATCCAACGACAAGTGTTCCTTCAACGCTTGCATAGCAGCTTCATAAACAAGGTGAAATAACGCATGTTCTGTCTATCGGAGATATTGTAAGTATATATATGCATCTTCTCAATCGAAATCTATCTTTTTCCTATCAAAAGTCAGATCAAAGTGAAATCCCAAGTAGAGCCGGGCAAGCGTGAACGCAGCGAATATCGACCAATACCCGAAGTGAATTTCGAGCGATCGACTCGTCAAAATCAGCAGCGATCGCGAACACAAAAAAAAAGGAACTATACGTTTTCTGCTCCCCCCCTCTCTATATATATATAGTTACCTATCTCTCTTCCGCAAAGAGCAATCTATATCCGCGATCCGACATAACGAGTTTTTAGCTACGGCCAATTCCATTCCGCGCGCGAGCATCTTTTTCCACGTCTGGCCAACAGCAGCCGTGATGCGATAAGCGAAAAAAGCTTGACGTTTGATATCTCTCCTCGGCGCTTCTGTCATTTCGGCGATATATATTCCAAAGTTTTATTTCGCCCGCAGCTGTATTCGACTAATTGTAAGTATATTATACCCTATATATGAAAGAGGCAACGCCGAAATGTGATAAAAGAAAAAGCTTTATTGAAAAGCCAACACAATGTATTATATTAGCGAGTTTGCAGGCGCAGCACATCTTCCCGAAACTCGAACCAACTCCTTAATTGTTTCCTGCGCGTCGACAAGTGGTGCTCGCGTGTGCGATATGAGCACAAGCGAGTCACCTTCTCTACTCTCTCTCCTTGTAGTTTCTAATAACGCTCCGCACGCAGCCATAACGTGTTTATAGCCAAGACGACCACTAGAGCCCTGCCAAGTGGCCGCAGCATCAACCGGGGGCTAGGGTAAGGGTGTATATATATATACTAGGGTAGCTCCTCTATAGTCCGACCCTTCGCGGGAAGGATAATATTGCTCTTTGCGGTCATAATTCACTGCTCGGCCGCTCGTCAAACGATACACACTTGCGGTTCTACCGTGCTTTTCACTGAATATACATTTATGTACAGCAGAGTAAATAGCTCGGCTCCTCCAGCTTCCGCTACTGTGTACTGTGTATCTTGATGATGGAGTTTGATCGATTATTATTATTTTTTTTTTTTTAAAGAAGCTTGCGCCGATACTGTGTACATTGTATCATGGCCTCGGCAGAGTTGCTAGATTGCGAAAATTTACACGGGTAAAGTTCTGTTTTCTCTGGAAATAAGAAATATTTCTCTTCGATGAATTTTTAAGCAAACTTTCGACGAGCTGTGAGGGTGCAAAAAATTTTGCTTCTATTAAATTTTGTTTGCAGAATCAGGTTAAATGTGATTTTAATTATACGTATCTGGCTTGAGAATAACGATGATTCGACGCATTCTGAATGTAACATGCATATATCAATCTTTATTTGTTTCTGTTTAATGCTCGCTGAGAATAAATCTTTATTATGCTTTTAAATAAAATAATTAGGACGATCGTAATTTTGAAATTAATGGACAGCCTGTGATGAGCTTTTCTAATAAATCAAATGAATGTATTATGTAATAAAACCTTTATATCCTCTCTTAATAATGATTAAATGAAATTATAAAATTTATAATTCGTCTTTTTTCGATCTTGAATGAATAATCTATGCCTGTAATGATAAGAACAAACGTAATACTAAAAAAACACGAAATAACCTTTTAAAAGCTCTTATGTTTATTTTAATTCATGAGAGACCATTTTGTAAAAGAGGACACACGAACTTTCTTGGAAATAGCAATAAGCCTCTACTACAGTCGTAAGTCGTTTTTATAAAGGAAACGTATCTTTGAGAACTTTATTACACACATTCCTCAATATGCAAGATTTGGAAAAATATTAAAGTGTCTGTGAGGGGCTTTGCACGCCATAATTTTCTTCGCATAGTTCATTTTGATTTCCATTAATAAAAAATCATCTAAAAAATGATCAGAGCAACTCCTCAACAAGTAAAATAATTATATATTTAACTCTGAAACTTTTACGCAGAAAAATGCGCGCGAAAACGCATACGCAGCGTATTATAGTAACCAAAAGTGTTTTTTAGCGTTCACTTTTTCGACAAAACAAATACCCTCTTGCAGCTGCGCAATTAACGCCAGAAGTTACCTAAACTTTTTCGCTCTAGTCATTCATTTTTTCGACTCCCACTATACCGCTCGCAGTTTAGCGAATAAACTGCACCACTCGCCCACGCGTTTATAAATTAAACAAAGTGCTCGCGCGTATGCGCGACTCCTTCTCGCAGCAATTTCTCACACCAGCTCTGCGCGAGGAGCAAAAAAAAAGTGGAAACGCTCGGCACACCTCTCCTGCGTCTGAAACAGATTGAATTTTCGCGCTCGAGGTGATATTCGTTTACCCAGACGCGTGCTGCTTTTTTTAAAGCTGCGCGCACTACATAGCCCCTGGCTGCGTTGAATAAACCTCGCCAATCAAATATAAACATCCCGAGAATACCTTTGCTATGCTATTGCTTCGCTGTATTCCGTCTACTGATCACACGGAGGACAAAACTCGACCGGAAGCTTTGTGCAACCACGAGCGGAACGTGTGTATACTCGTAGCTTGAATAAATATACATATGGATGGTACTCGTAAACGTAAACTGAAAAATGTTACTTTTTTCTCTGGCATCGGTATTTTTCGGTGAGATATGTGTCCGTAATTCTCTTCTTATATTAACGTCGAGTATACGATAATGACTTGGTTTTGCGGTACTTTCTTATGAGACTGATGATGATAACGAGATCCCAGTATAGCGTATAATAAAAAAAACTAGAAGCTCGAGAAAAAGGGATCTAATGAAAGCCAAATAGCGGCAGCAGCACCTAGGCGAAAAAAAAAACAATTCTCTGGTAATAACAGTAAGCATCCGCGCAATAACACGAGCTCTTTCGTCTCGTCCGCGGCATTATTGTATCCTTATACATAAGGGGAAGCTCGAGCTTATGGCACCGGCAGCAGATTGGCGAAAGTAGCCGGTGTGCGTATATATGTAGCTCTCGCAGCAGTTGGCAGAAGGGAAAAAAAGAGAATGAAAGCTCGTGGCTGCGCAGCGGAACGACGAGTCTATTGAATGTAATTTTGGCTTTATAAAACGGGACTCACGGTTATTTCGCGTTTTTGCTGATTTTTCATCCTGACCGCGAAATTAGCATTTTGTAGCGCTCCGTATAATACGAGTGTTGCGAGAAAATTGAAGAGTACATGGAAAAATGCTTATATAGTTGCTGATTTCATGAATTTTTCATTCGTCGGAGTCACGAACGGTTGTCGCTGGGGTTATAAAAAAGCCAAGTTAATCTCACGTCGCACAAAAACTGTAGTAACACTATAACAAAAATAATTAATCGACTTTTGCAACCAATACATTGCACCGCCGATTGAACAGGGTATTAAATCCGTCAAGTGAAAAACTCCGAGTTCGGTCAGACGGACATCGACTCCCAGCGCAAATTATATCTCAGTTTCACGTTTACTCCCACTTTGCCTCCACAAAAAACGCAGATCCCCCAATGCCACAACACTAATACATACAGCGATTCGTTTTTCCCTTTTTCTCCGCACAAATCCGCAATCCAGTCATATTCCACGATTCAATCTCGCGGTATAACGAGCTAGCCTTCAAACCCAGAAATTGGCTATGCGCTTGCCCCCGGAAATAAGTCCTCGAAGAAGAAAAAAAAAGTCCACACAAAGGATAGTACGGATAGTACGGCGGCGAGAGGAACGCCGCAAAGCCCGCGCGAGATGAAAGCGTATAAAGCGAGATGCAGAAAGCGCGGAAGATTGGCCCAGACACCGCCTACGCGAGTCTCGCGGCCAGAGAAAGCCCGGCGAAATCCCTTGTCGTACTTCTACTCCGGCTGTACTTACTTTGCCCTGCGCGTGTGTGTATATAAAGGCTCGCGCGCGCGCGCGCGACGCACCTAAACGCGTTATGAGAGAGAGAGAGAGAGAAGAGAGCCAGGGACACGTAAATGTATCTCTCCAACGACCGTTCGGCTTTATGGTTAGAACCTCTCTCTATTATGCAGTCGAGCTTACCTTATATATATACACACACGAGGCGGAGTCACCGGTTTATTAGCTCAATAAAATAGGATTACTACTTAGTTCCGTTTTATAAGAATTCGCGGGAGCTCCTTCTTACGCGCTCGCGCGCGCGACCTCCTCTCGCAAGGAAAGTCGCAGGGAGATAGAGAGCCTCTCGTATATACGGAGAGCTACTACGTATGTATAGATATAAAAAGCTGCAACTCCTATACTCGCGAGAGGCCAGCGCTAAGATCGCCGCTGCATCCATCAATCTGTCGCGTAAAGTTCGATCCGATGGCCTCCGGCCTGGAGGAGCTTTTTCGAGTGTATGTATAGGTATGTGTGTGCAATGCAATGCAGCTGGATTCGGCGACGAGCCATTTCGGCTTTATCGCGACGACGGCGAGCACTCGATCATTCGTTTAGGGACTGGTGGCTTTATTATTATGCGCGTCGCGCGTTAATTTTGATCGAGCTTGCGCTGATTCGTCTGGCTGACCTCTGCGCCCGGTTACGTGCGTAATTAAAACTCGATACTCCAGTGTGTGTGCTGGGGCTTTTGATAGGCGACGCGCTACTGCTGATATGCCGCTATGCTACTTGTACTCGTATAACTCGACCGGCCAGCCGAAACTTTGCGTATTAATCAAGACGTTTATGAGGTATATACGCGGATATTATATCAACTCGCTGTATAAGTAGATAAGGACAGGCTTTGGTCGGACCCGGTGCTGCCTTGAATTGGACTGATGGCCAATTTAAAAACTGTTGATCATCGCGATGATTGTTGCTTGTTGCGAAAAAGCAAACGAATGGCTGACCAACAGTCTGGCGTTGAGCCAGAATCTGACGTATGATATCGTTCAAAATGGACATTACTAATATTACCATTTTTAATAAAAGTGAATTCGTAGCATTGATTGCGAGATAGGCAATTCGTGCGAGATATTGCTGCAGATTAGCGCGGGCTTTTTATGCGACAGTGTGAAAAAAGAACAAATGTTACGCTTTTACCGAAAATCGCACAATCTATATTTTCGGACAACTGTTACATACAGCTCGTTGAAATTGCAGATTCATGTTCACGGACCACTTGTAAATCAACTAGTAGGAAAAAAGCGTTTTGACTACGTTACAGTCGCTCTATGTATTAAATTAATCATACAGTAAATGTTGGAAATTCGCGTTTAAAATTCATCACAATCGTCTACCTATACGAATTCCAGATTGATTTTATTATCAACTGTCAGTGAAAATCATCAAATTTCTAATTGCATTAAAGACCGTCGTTCAAAACATACGAATTAATTACGTCTGATGTACGACTGTACCGCAAACCACATCCACTACAGCAAGGATCTCGTGCCATCAAATACAGCGTACGTCAGCCGATCCCTTGGTCTCTCTTCTCTTCCGTGCAAACAAAGCGCCGGTCACCAAGAAAAAAAAACCAACACACACACAGTTTCCAAAGAGAAATAAAGAAGAGCAACGGCCAGCAGCGCGTAATTTGCAAGTTTTCAGTCGCGCGACGCCTAACGACGCGGAAAAAGTTGGCTTTTGACTCGCCGCGGAATGCAATTGCCGGATCACAAAGCGCTTGCGCTTGCGCGCGAGAGGCAAATAAAGAAAATCCGCTTCCCTCGTGCACCGGACCAGAGCGTCGTTGTATCTCTACACGGCACGAGCAGATGTTCCTGAAAATGGTAGTGCCGGTATCCGCTGCTGCTGCTGCTGCGATTTCAAAGTATTCCTCAGCAAGGCATTCGAAGCACTGCACGCCTCGAATTCTCGGAAATTCCTTTACCGCAGTTGTGGCTACGACGACGAAATCTAACGACGAACGAATGAAAGCAATGGGTGTGGGCGGATTCGATGTTCTCTCTTGGAGAACATTGTGTCGCCGTGGCTTTATACGTCTGTGTAAGTGATGCAGCTGTTTTGGTACGACTTCGTTTTTAGAATATCGTTGCAGCTACGAAAATAAAAGGGACGTTAATTATTGCGATATAATCAGGATGATTAGTAAATTAGAGACAAAATGCCGCTTGAAATGATATATTTAAAACTCGACTGCGCGTTTCCAATAAGCAACATCGAACGTAATTAGCTCGAAGTTAATTAACCCCCGCCGATCTCTCATTGTTCGTACTTTCTCAACTTTACAGGCATCTTCGAGACGGACGGCCAGCTCATGCCTAACAAGATGTGCGATTACCAGTTCGTCAGTTCGCAATTCACGCTGCAGCACGGACGCTTCTACTCGCCCCGGTATCCGTCCTCCTACCCGGAGAACATCCGCTGCTCCTATCAATTTCGCGCGAGGTAAGTTACACCGTGTACGTATATATACATCTCTCTACTTATCTGTCTATCTAGATCCTGCTACTACTCGCCTTTAGTGCTCTAAGTTTCTCTTCTACTTCACTATATGCCCGAGAGTAGCGAAAGGCGCGCAATAAGATAGAGAGAGCAAGAGAGAGAGAGTAGATGGAAACTTTCTTTTTAGCGGCGAAGCCCTGCAGCTACGAACTGTACTCTCTCTCTCCGTCTTTTTCTGACCGTCGCAGAGCGAAGGATGTAAAAAATTATCCAGGAAATGATAAAATTAAATAAAAGACTGCAGCTGGGATTAGAGTGAAAAGTTGATGGAAAATAATAGAGCAGACGCGCTGCCGCCGCCTCGCATTTTCTTTCGCCCTTATTCATCCTCTTTTTCTTCTTCTACTTTGACGGGACTTCTCCTTCTTTTTCTTCTATTCACTGTGTTTCTTTTTTTTTGTCTTGTTTGATAACGCAGTCGACCATTCCGAGAGTCTAATTAAAGATTGAAGAGGCGTGTCTCTTGTTTATTCAGCATTTCAAATTTCGCATAGTTTTTAGTTTCTCTTTTGATATAAAAAAAATGGCCTTACAAAATGTAGCGTCGTATTCCTGTAATTTTCTCTGTTCGCCACACGTTCCAGAAATAACTTTGCTGCCTGGAATTCCCAAGACAAAAATAAAAGGCTTAGCGTCAATTTCGGCTTGACAACAACAGCCGCAACTCGATTTTCACTCGTCTACACGGAATGCTACTCAGCTCGTTTCGGACGAAAGTCAGATAATTTTATTTGCAAAGGTTCTAATAACAGTTCGCCGCAACTTCAGAGATTGCTGCGCAAACTATTTTCACTGCGCCATCAAGTTATTCGGAAAATCACACCTCTCACGCTGTTTATATACGACGAATAAATAAAATTACACGCTTTAGTCGTATAGTTTCGCGAATATAAAGTCGAGCAAAAGAGAAAATAAGTAAATGATCGAACTTCAGGTATATATAACTTTAAAAAACTCTCTTGTTTCGCATTCAATTCCACCAGATCACCATCTCTCTCGCTCTCCGCGATATAAAACTTATCAAGTGCGCGCAAATCAATTAAAATCGCGCTTTAAAATTCATGTATATTAATTACCACGAAACTTTTTCGATTAACGCTCACAATTTACTTCTCTCGCGCTCGCGGATGTATCCATCGTCCGCACCCGACTTCCCGCCGCCTCTTCCGACAGTCAGAATTATCTCCTCTGCTGCTGTGCAGAGATAAAAAAAAGAAAAAAAGTCGAGCGCGTGCTGCGAAATTTCCCGCAACGTTATATATATCCTATATATGTAACATTATATAAACGCGCTCCCCCGTATAAAGCGTATATAGAGAGCTGACGCGCGGCCGGAAATCACGTCCGGCGAATCTATTCCGCTTTATCGGTATAGCACATAGCGCCTCACCTTTGGCTGTTATACACTATACACTCCCCCAATGCACGCGCGCGTAGCTTTAATCTTCTCTTGCTCTTTTCTCTTATTCTTTTTGACGTTCGCGTCAGACACAAATATGGCACACGGGGGATTTGATTTAGGGCGGCTGGATAGGAACTGACGTGTGTGTGTGTGTGTGTGTATTACATTCCTGTATATTGGGGAGAGAACTGATCTCTCACTCGTGTGTTTTTTCTCTGCGCAGGTCGAAGGAGCGGATACGACTGGTGTTCGAGGAGTTGGCACTGCAGAAGGGTGACATTAGGTGAGTATATCTATGGTACATATCCTCGCGTGTTGCGTGTATATATACTTGTATACAATACCTATTATAGAGGAATCCATTGGATATGGGACTGTCTTTTAGCCTTGACGTGCGGGAGCTAATCGTGCGAGTAGAGTTATTTAGGACGCTCGCGAAGCCACTTTCCATCCCAGTGATGATTGACGTGGCACGAAAGTCTTCGAATTTCTCTCTATATAATGTAATATCAAGCAAGAGTACAATACAGAAGTGAGCAGCCATAGTTCCAAAGTGCACTCTGACCCTTAACAGCCCAGATTTCCAACCGAGTTGACATCCCTCGAGAACGAGCTATAGCTAACTCCAAAACAGGCCAGAAGCAAAGGCGCGCGCGTCAGCAAGTATCCGCACAGCCGTTGCAGAGACGACTCGTGGACGACTATCCGGCCGCGGGAAAATTTTGAATTCCCCGCTGGCAACTCCGTCCTATATAGGTATATATATTTATACCTCTTCCTCGAAGAATGAATATGCAGTGATCCTTTACGGAGGACACCGGCAAAGTGAGAAAAATAACACCCTGCAGGCTATTTTGAGAGATATAGAGAGATGAAATTTATCCTATGGCCTTTGGGACAGACAACGCAAACAACGTTGGAAGGAAATTACGGAGAAGCTGAATGCCAGAATTAAGCAAGACTTTGGAGAGGATTTATCAAGGATTAAGTCCCACAGGCCGATGGCGCAACAGCAGCACTTGCCGGATGCTCTCTGTTTCTTTCTTCTTTTTTATTTAATGTGCCGAGGCTCTTCGTCTTGCTTCTCTGCTATGCGCTTCTTAGCGCGCGAAGGAATGCTTAATCGGAATACTAAATGCGCAGGCGACGCTTGCAAGCTTTGCGGGGGAGAGAGAAATTTTTCTGCTTTTGCTGTTGAAAAAAAAAAAAAAATAGGAACTCGAGTTTATTAATTTCCGTACGTATATTAGTCCGGAGTTTAAAATGGTTTGTTTGTCGACAGTCAGGCAGACATGATGAATGGTGAAGCTTTACAGGCAAATTGCGTTTTACTGCTTTGTGCAATTCGAATTCGATTCATTCGTTTATTTAAATACGTTGCGCTGCGCTTTGACGAAGTAATAAAGCACTTTGTTTTCAATTGTAGAAACTTGCATCATTATATAGTTTCATTTTTGCAGTCAGTTCTAGCTCTCTCTCCCTCTCTTTCTTTGCTGAGTCGTGATCTTTGTTCTTGCTACAAGAAATAAAAATTCGTGTATATCAAACACTCCTTAACTCATATCTGAAACATCCTAAATTTATCAAAATCTCTTGCAACCAATGCGGAAGAAGCTCGCAAGTTCCCAGTGAAGCATTTATTTTCAACAGTAGCGTGCAGATAACTTATGAAAAAAAAATCACGTTACTATTAATCTCAACTTTCGACTCCGACTGTACAGTGTCGCACGCCGCAGCGACGAGAAGGCGCGAGAGACAGAGCCCAGCAAGCCTTAGAAGTCGGCGTGTCGCCCATCGCCGAGTCGTTTTCCCGTCGTAGTCGTCGTAGGTATACAGACGTGTGTGTATTATTACACGCACACGCACACATGCGGAGAGAGAGAGAGAGAGAGAGAGTGACTCTCTCGGCATATAGGGCGATATACGGGCTGGCAGTGCATCAAGCCGACGGCTTCTTGCTCCCCGCAGCTCTCCTATCTCATATTGGAGCCGACAGCGCGAGTTCGGCTTGCAGCAGAGCGACTCCTTTTTGCTTGGCCTCTACCTCGGCGTTCGCGGAAACGTCAGTTTTCCATCATACGGCCGCTCGCGCACGCCTTTGCTTTGCAGACTCCTCTGGCTGACTTCTTCTTCTTCTTCTTCCTCCTCGCCTTCTCGTCTCTTCTTTTAGTATACGAGCCTCGCGCGTACCTATAGTCGTCGTACGCTTTTCTTTTACGGCCGAGAAACTGGAAATAAGCCGAGCGAGCTCGGCTTTCGGCGAAAGTATCGCGGGCGGTAAAGGTATTATATATGTATAGGTACGAACGACGAGTTGATGACGATGATATTGTATTATGACGTGCATCATAATTTGCGAGGTTATTCTTGCCGACCTGACAGTTTGTCGGCAGTATGCGTGCAGCGCTTTTTCAGATCGCAATAAGCGCCTCTTTGCTGGCTTCAGTGCCTTGCGAGCTTTTGTATAGGGATTTGTGTATGGTGATCTTGTCGCGTATATGTTATGCGAGCTAAAATTCCCCTCTTCTTGCGTCTATTTCAACTTTTGATTCGCTAAAATGCGCTCATCTTCAAAGCGAAGCTCAAAAGCCAGTATAGGCGGGCGTATCGAAGTAACAAGCGCGAACCGAATGGCAGTCTAAGTACTCGAGACTACGGTATAATGTACACCTCTATAGGTATATACTCAAGCCTCGACCAGCAGTATATATATATAAATGACCCGGTTCGAGCTTGCAAGCTCCGCTATATAGCAGCCCAAGGCGCTGATCCAAATGATCCTCCGATTTTAATTAGCGGGGGGTTGTTTTATCGCGCTCAGTCATCGGCCATTGAATGCGGCGCGTCGCTTCATTTTCCTTTGGTATATAGGTATATATATGTATATAACACACCAGCAGTAGCGCGCCCATATAGAGCCGCTCACGGAGAGCCTTCTGTTGTTTCAGTTGCCTGAATAGGGCTGATTTAATCAAGGTGCACGACGGCAACGATCCGAGCCAGCCGACAATAGCGGTGCTATGCAACGAAGACTCCGAGGTGGAGGTGCTCAGCACCGGGCCGGATCTCTACGTCGACTTCGTCGCGAATTCAAAGTGGCCCGGCAAGGGTTTCAAGGCGACCTTCCAATTCCAGCCGATCGACGATAACCTCGCAGGTATGCGAGCAAAGCTCGTTTATATATGTATACGTTTACGTTATATACATGTACGCCAGACTTATACACACGTGCGAGATATGAATATTATATAGAGGATAAAGCACGCGCAAGATCGTTTTAACATTTGAAATGTCCGCTGTAAACTCGATGGAGACTCGCGAGTGTCCAGCGATCTGACACTGGGATTTCGGTGCTGATGTTTGATGGATTTATTCGGAAATGTTTCGAGTTAACGCAGTTAATTAATATATTCAACAAACTGTACTATATAACGTTTGGAGAAAGAAAAAACATCATTTGACTCGCGGCATTCGTCGACCCCAACTATCGCTTTCTAGGAAGTCGATATGACGTAAAAGCGTCGCGCACATCCTTGAAGCTATATAGTTGCTACTGGGAATTCAAGAGAGGGGAATGAGGTTTCTTCCGATGGATGTGTATATTTGTTGACCCGCGGCAAACCACCTGAAAGCACTTTGAAAGCTGTGTGATTTGCTTTACTGTCTCTATATTGGGATGAATTTGCGACGGAATTTAAGAGCCTGAAATCCTATATTGATACAGTGCAAATAATCGGAAAATTCGTATATGGGTGAAACATGCGCTATTCAACGTACTGTGAGAATTTCAAATTTCTTGGAAAAATCTTATCTAGAAAAATATGAGTATTTTGCAAAACAGCGTATTATTATATTATTCTTGAAAACTCTAAGAAACAATTTGCAATTGCATTTCAACGTTTCCACGCTTTGCCGTTATATTCTAGAACAATATAGTTCTAGTTTTTTTTTCAAATCTTTAATATATTTCTATCATTTTGTTGTAAATACAATCGGTGCTCCTTTCCTTCATCATTTGAAAGAAAAAATTGTTTTCGAAGCAAGAAAGAAATTATTAGTAATCAACGTAAAAACTACATATACGTATATGCCTATTGGCATAACACTCAAATTTTGATAGATATCATGTTAACGTCGGTATAGCAGAAACTCAAACTCGATTTATCAGATACTTTCCATTTTATCACTCTGGATTGCTTGTTGGTAAGGAAGAGAACGCTCTAAAAGTTGTGACCGTGCGAACTTATCGTGGCTGATGATAACATCGTCACCAACGACAGATGATAAAGACGATCCTTTCTTTCTTTCGCATATCCTTTATCGATAACAAAAATTATCGACTAACCGTATTAAAATAAATATCTGCGGCAAAATGCAAAAATCATTATATCTATGGAAAATGAAATTCGGCATTGTTTCCACATAATGTTTAACGAAAAAAAAAATAAAGTTCATAAAAACGTTTCGCTATTAATGCTTGAATTTTTTGCCTTAAAAAGCAAAGATTTTAATTATGCATAATCAGTAATGTCATACTCCTGTACTCGAAAGTATAAAATATGTAATATAAAATTCAAAAGCTTTCAAATAAAGCCAGACATCAATTTTTGATACGTAAAAATGAATTCGCCGAAATCTATTATCTCGGACAAATGTACAAATCTGGGGCTCACAGGCAAAAAGACTGAGCTATACTTTTTTTAAAATGAAGTATATAACATAAGATTTTATCTATTTTAATATTCCTTTTTAAGTAAAAATGTTAAAATTTTCGTAAGCACAGTGGGATGATCCGAAACAGTGCATTACATAATAATAACTCCATTCTTGGAAAATTTGTGCTCGACAAAACGACTGTAGTCCATGTTGAAAATGGTTACAAGAATCTTATATTAGAGTAACACACGCACCAAAAAAGCTTTATTATGTAAATTCTAAAAGTAGCAAGCTAGATAATAAAAACTTTCCAGGACACCAAAAATAATTTCGAAACACCTTCAGTAAGCAAAAAAATTCAATTCTCATTATTATCTCATTTTAAGTCCAGTTTAGTTTTACATATAGAACAAACAAAAATGTATTGTCAACTATTAAATGTTGAGAATAGAAAGATATGATTTATAGTATGCCTTATTGAATGATTGTATTATTATACTTTTCCATAACACATTTTCTGATCTATAAGCGTGAGCATGAGCTTTGCAATGTTGTTCTGAAAAATCTCAGCCTCTCGTATTTCACAAATATAACGGCAATCATAAATAAAGAATTACGACTAATAACACAGCAGCAGTTAAAAAAACGCATGCGACTCGGGGCGCCCGATGCAAGTAATAATTAAAATTACTTTACATAGAATTTGATTTACGTATAGAAATTGCAACTCACGAGCGCATCAATAGAAACGGGTAAATATTAGTAATTGTATACTCGCCTTCCGCGTAGCGCACTTTTTTATCTTTGCAAAGTATCGCGTTCTCTTAATCCGTCTCGTTCGAAGACACACTAGTATAATATCCATTTGGAAGAATCGCTTCTATATAATTGTTACATAAGTAGTAGCAACTCGTAGAAATTCAACACATGCGATATTATATGTACACATCTCCATCAGCATCAGTCCGCAGTCCCGCCGTCATAACGTACGCAACATTGAATCAGTAGTACAGTTTCTCCCTCCGGCTGGGGTGCATCGGCCCCTTAGAGTCGAGGTAACTATACATGGCAGTGTATAAACACAGAGACGTACGTACGTACGTACGTTGTATATATACACATTACGCACACACATGCAAGGGCCATTGTGCGACTGATGCAATTTACAAGTGAACGCACCGTCTTCAGGCCCGAGGCTGCGGCAGTAGGCTCCGCTTTCCGAGAGTTTACAGCCACGATCGATCGAGAGGTGGGCAACCTAGAATAGCTTCAAATTGTATACGTATATGCGGATTAGCATATGTTTATAACATGTAGCAGTAGTTGAAATGGCTCTTTGCACTGAAAACGAGCGCGCGCGCGCGCGGCTGCCGAGAAATAAGAGATTCGCATCGAGTACACGCAGCTCCCTTGAGCAATATTCGCGCATGCACGCCTGTAAAGGAATATACGAGGCGCGCCGAGGTGAGGGAGGAGGTACATACGTATGCCTTGCGCGTTCAATTAATAATTGCGCGAGAATGAGTGAACTCGAGAGACAACGGTACATATGTATAGAGAGTGAGCTGCACGTTTAATATGGCGAGTGCGAGCTCGAATAAACATGCACGCGTGCTCTGCGAAGCAGATTTGAATTATCGAAGTGTGTATTATTGTCTTTCGTTGTCCAAGTTAATTAAAGCCTTTATCATTTCATAATATACAGCGGATATTAACTTCTGGCGCGTCTGACTAAACCCGGCATCCTACTACTTACAAAGGCGTTTCATTTAATATTTTTTTGTTTTTTTTTTAAACACAAACCAGGCGAGCTTTATACACGACGTATTATAGGTATATGAAAACTAATAAGCACTGGAGGTTGCGCTGTTATCTGGTACACAAGCGAGCGCAGATTCGAAGTAAATTTTAAGCAGATTCTAATTATCAGGACGTCTCGCTCTGTCACGCGATTCTCGGGGATAACATCGGAGTGCTTGACAATGTTAAAGTTTGAGCTAAGCGCGCAAGTGAGCGGAAGAGAGACAGTTCGCTTAGTAATATGATGATTACGTAGACATGCTTACTCTCTCTCTCTCTCTCGCTCTTGGAAGTTGCCGGAACAACTTTAAACGAATAAAGTACAATGAGGAAGTTTCGCGGGAGAAGAGCGAACGCTGCGCCTTATATGCAAGTTTTTCTCTAAAGCCGATTTCCATTAAAGGCTGCAGTGAAAGAGAGAGAGAGAGAGTCACTTTTGTGTTACTGGGCCATTGTAGCTCGAGCGAGTTAGAAGCCGCGCGAGCTCGCGTTCCCAGATACACAGTTAGTTTGCAACAAGTTCCTTTGTCAAAAAGTCGTCGTCTCTACTGCCTTGGAGTCAAAACCGTATATGAATTTCCTAAATCTTCTTCTCTCTCTATCTCTGTCTCTATCTCTCTCTGCGAAGAGTGTACTTGTTCGCGTCGTATCGCTCATGCAAAAAGTTTCACAAGTCACGTGCATCGTCTGCTTATCGGCTGGCGCCTCTCTTGACCTGAAAAGTAAGACAAACAACCAAAGAGAAGGCCACTCGCTCGTTAATGTAGGTGAGAGGCGAGAGGAGCGTCACGCGCTTAGTTCGAATTTATAATGCAATGAATCATGAGGAGCAGCGCGCACGAGGTACCGGTGGGAAGGGGTCAGTATTAAGGTAGATTGGGCCATGTTCTATGCATCGCGAGCGAGCGAGCCCTAGGACCGACGCCCATTCTCGTTCGCTCGCTCGCCCCCGCTTGTAATTAACGGCGCACTGTATATTCCGCAGGATAATTACAATAATGTGTTGCAGAGCCGGACAAGGTCGTCCCCGGGGCCGTTACCGGCACCTCCAAGCACTCGCTCATCGGGCCGGCAGTCAGCGCTACCAGTGAGTAAACACACAACTGCCATCGCTCGAATACCGAGCATATTTCTCTTTCGTGTGTCTGCGTGTCTCTTGCGTATATGTATGTGGTGGTGCTGGTGAGTGTTTGTGAATTTGCACGTCTGAGTGTGTTCGCTATACTGGCTTTCGCCTGTGGAATGTGTGCAGAGTTATAGGATGAAGACAGTCGGGGTAAGGAACTGCTTCGAACTATCCGGCGACAGCAGCTCCTGTGTGACTCGTATATTATATACGATATTGGGGCTGTTTTTTAGAAACATTCGAGATGCTTGCGCTATATATCTGAGCTGTAGTTTACCAAGAGTACGGAAAAAGTATATTTCTTGTACTCTGGTAAGAAAAGCTCTTTCAATGCGAACGGAAGAACTATAATTTTATATTATAAATATGAAGTATGAAGTTTTGACGTACGCATGCTGCTTATATCATTAATAATTTACTCTCAATCAATGCGTCGAAAAAACAGTATTACATATTAAACACACTTCTGCCATCTGTTTTCGAATTTCAATTTTGTTAACTACAATTACCTATATAGCAAAATATTTGCGCGCTCAATGGAAAATACATACGAATCATCATCAGGTGACCTAATTATTGCACAACGCTTCGCATGTATACCCATATAAACACGCTAACGAATTTTCTTCGAATCAACATTAACGAGGATTAATTGTAAATAATTTTCAGTGTAATTATTCCAAGTAGTCTTTTTTACATTATTATTATTATTTTATTTTGAGAACGCGAATACGTCGGAACATTATGAAAACGGTCTGTAATAACAAAGCTTATTGCATTTACAAATTTTCACGCGCTAAAATACTTATTTATTCATGAACTTATGCTCCGGCACAATTATGCAACGCAAGCCACCATACTTTAATTTTCTTACCTATCCTACTAGCTTTGCATTTTATATAATTATGTTTACCCGACTCGTATAGCTTACTTTTATTTCTCACTTTCTTTCTCTTTCCGAGATATGCAGAAAAAATAAGGTAATAACCTTCGCGTGCACTGAACTGTGCAAATAACTTTTTAAATACATGCGTACAGACGAAGAAAGTACCACAAATTTTCGAATCAAAAATATACGTTGTAGAGCATAAGAATATCTATATAATATCGAATTTAAATGTTTTGGATTAGCTATAATTGTTATTTGGTTATTCACAAAAACGTGCTTTATTTTGTAATGATAAATGTACTGTATGTGCTTTACAGTAAAAGCAACCTTTGTTTGTCAACAATCTACACAAAGGTAAGTGAAAATTAAGAAAAAAAGTTTTTCAAATGTTTGCTCTCGTACTGAATCCCTTAACTTAAGTATAGAAATATCATACGAATTCAGCCAAACCGGATCAAATGCATTTCAAACTAGAAAACATATGCAAATAGATGCATGGAGTTTCGCTCCAACTTTCGAGAGCTTTCGTTTTAATATAAACCGTGCTTTAGCCCTGATGGAAATGAAAAACAGATATTAATGATTTTAGAAATCTAATTAATTGCACACGAGTTTTAGTTAACACCAGTAAGTAATAATACAAGGCTGAGATCAGACGTGCTTGCAGAAGAACGTGTGCTTAGTCGCTCGTGATTAGGTTCAACAATGAGAAAGTATTTAAATCGAACGCACTGACAAAGTATAAAAATACTATATATTATATACATCGAGAACAGATTTTTCCATCCACAGCAACGCATCCATCCATGCGGCCATCAATCGGCGCAGTCTCGCCTTCGCGAAAACGCTCAAGCCAGCTTCGTTCCGTCACAGCTTGTTTTTCAAGCCAATTTATCTGCAAGGAGAATCTGTTATACTCGCGCGAACGTTGTTCTACTAACTTCCCCTATTCCTCACAAAACAAGATTCTTTCTGTTAGCCATTTTCGTCGTGCTTGCGCAAGCTCTCGCAAAAAAGTAGTAGTAGAAGAAGAAGAGAAGAAGAAGAGCGAAGGAGAAAAACTTTGCCTCCTTGTTCGTCCTCTCGCATCAACTGCATAATAATGAACGTTTTTAGCCGAGCTCACGTCTACAGGAAGTTTGAGCTTGATTTGACTCGGCGCTCTCGCTCTCGTCATTGTCCGGCGTCACGTACACGCCGTACGTAATACTTATAGAGGCCCGTGAAGCGCGAGCGCACTACATCTACACAGCAGCCTAAGCGTGGATAAAGAATACTGCGGCACAACAAGCAAGCAAGCAAGCTTGCACGCGGCAAACTTTGCTGCTGCAGCTACTGTTCGGCGGCTCGAAAGATAAATTCCATTGAAAAGTAATATCGGAGTAGCATCAAAGTTTACTCGAACTATCCAATTTCTTCCGACGGCGGCTGAAGCAAGAATGACGAAGCTGTCGCAAGAGCGAAACGAAAACAATATGCCGCTGCCGCCAGCCGACTGCCAGATGCCGTCACTCAACTTTAATACCTTTGTCACGTCACGTGCCTTGTCTTTGCCCGCGGCACTTGCCCTTTTTGTACACTTCCGTCATTGCTGCTGATGCTGCTACTGCATGCCTTCATTTCGACGCGTGTATATATACATATAAGATAGCTGGTATGTTAGATATACCTCGAGGCCTCAAATAAAGAGCGTTAAATGGAATACTGTGGATGAAAATGAAACCACCTCGATGTTTTTCCTATTTTCACTTTTGAAAGCAGTAAATTTATAAGCTCTTATTCAAATTTGTCATAGATTGTCATTGAATTTATGTAAAATAATATTGCGTCACCTTATTGGCACGAAATGACAAGCTCAGATGAGCAGTCACTTGATTATGCGCAAGAAAAAAAAGTCAGCCTTGCACAGCAGTCTTCGTCGCATCTGTTGTTTATAGAACGATGGTCGTGTACAGCATGAAAAAAATGGCGCTCGCTCGTGGGCCATTAATAATTCAGCGCGATCTATTTCGAAAATTTCATGGGTATATAAGCACGTCGATGAAAATATGAATAATTGATTTGGAAAAGTGACGCGAAAAGCGACGAGAGGCCATAAAAAGCCGGGCAAGAAAAAAGTAGCATACGATAAACTCATAATCCTAGCTCTTGTCTCTGCTCGCAACGATGACAAAAAAGGGATAAAAGAAGGAACGATCGTGAATTTTACGTGCACGAGAAGCCGTATAACGCGTCCTCGAACAAATATTTATGACCGGGAGGTTACAATTACCGTATGATGCTCTCATATTGTTAAAAGGATGAAATTTTCGAGTTTGAGCATGCCGCGCGCGCGCGCGAAGCTATTATATCGACGAGGTATAATACCTAGAATATGGGGTATACGAGCAAATTCGCCGAACCGGATATTTACCAATCCTTTTTCGCGTCAACTTTAATTTTCTGACAGAGATCGGTTTCGTGTTTTTCATCCAACTTTTTCCTGTTCTAACAACGACCGTACGAAAAAAATGTTAAAAATTACATATTTATTATAAATTACAAATGTTCGAACAGATGAATAAGCAATCAACGCGTCTGACCATACGGTGACCGATACTACTGAGAGTATATAAAAGCCGAAAAAGAGAACATATCGTAGGCGAAAATTCTAGTTAAAAAAATGTAGTACACTCTCGACGGGCCGCACATGGCACAAATGTCCTAAAACCTCGTCAATTCAAGCCCCAACAGCCATATCCGTCAGTCAAATTTTTCGGCAGACGAGCTCCGAGAAATCCGAGATAGCGTATACGGTCGAACGACTAAAATTTGAATTTCATGACGCACTTTTCCGAGAGCTACTGCGAGTGGCCGGGTCTGTGTACAAAACAGCAATTTCAGGTATAGCTTTTTCGTTGCGATACCAGACGCAGTGAGAGAGAGAGAGAGCACAGCTCGACGCTCGCAGCCTCGATCTCAATTTGTACCTGAGCGCAAGCTGGCCGTATTTACTCATGTAAATCCACGTCTTAATGCGCGAGTTAACAACGGCAAAGCAAGGGGGTAGTGTAACAAAGAGCAAGAGAGGGGAGGGGTGAAGAGAAGTGGAAAGAGTAGAGTTTGCACGGAGCTGAACAGCGCGCTGAATTTGGAACGAGCAGCTCTAGTCTTCCTGGCAACTGGTAGCGCGCCAAAATTATCTTCCGAGCCCGTCGTGCAGCCTCTTCTTTTTCAGCTGCAATCCCCTTTGACTCCCCCTCTCTTCCTCCTCTCGCAGCCTCGAAAACAGCGCGTTGACTTTCTCCCTACCTGCAGCAACGCGTAGAGCCCTCGTAATGTCTCGAGCTCCGTGTTTGAACCATCTTTCCGGCGTTATCGTACGTGTTACACACCGGCCCGGCGCGTAAAGCCGGCAAGACAGAGGAGGGAGAATGCAAACTCTCTGCTCCACTGCAGAAGAAGAGGGAGAGGTCCTACTTTCATATGCGCCTGGCGCTACGGTAAGTGCTGTTAACTCCCCGTACGCGCACCTGCAACGGCCTCTATATGCTCGCATAAACTTCTCTTCTCTCTCGCGTCCGATGCATGTATTCGAGGCTGCTCTTTTTTTTCTTTTTTTTTATTATAACGCGTAGAGCTTACTCGGAAAATTTGATGGCCTGATGATTGGATCGATCGTGGTCTATACACGTCCTTCCGGCAAGTGGGTATCGATTGGGATAATTGCGAATGCTTTTTCGAAATTGATCGAGTTTATGAGAGGATGCGATAATGAAGTTTACTTCTGTGCCGGTAGAAAAACGTACTCTTACAGTGGCTCCGATTTATTTTCCTATATATAACCATTCCATCTTCTTTTTTTTTTGCTCTAGCTCTCGCGACGACTTTTATCACTGATGCGCTATTAAATTTACCGCCGCATTCCATCTCGGATATACATACACCGGCCGTTACATCAGCGGAGCATCTGCTATCCCCGCACCGAAGCACTAGCTATACACTAGATATAACGAGCTTTTTCTCTCTCCGGAGAACACCTGTACGCGTGCACATCAGCGCCGCTTCCCAGAGGTCGCGCTGATTGAATTGCTATAGATGGAAAACCCGAACGATCGGGAAGAGCTTCTGATACTTTGAGTTTTGAATACAATATCAGGAAATCGAAACTGAAGCACTCGCGTAATGCTGCATCGATTTCCTTTTCACTTCACTTTCTTCTTCTTCTTCTTTTTTTTTAATCCAACCGTGGAATCGATTTTAAATTGAAAATTCAATGAATTTGCCGCTCATAATTGGCCGGATGCGCCAATATTTCCCGCGGCGAATTGAGAGCAAGGCTAAATTTTTAATGGCAGAGCAAACGGCGAGAAAGTGCGCTCGAAGATGATGCGGAGACAAACAAAATTCTTCGAGCGTTTAAATTGATTTAAAAACCGCTGTAGGTATACATGCCGGAAGACCTTAATTCTCGCGAGCTTTCGGAGACACTGTGTGTTAGTTTCGAATTCTTGATGTGCGTCGAGAGTAAGTTGACGTTTCAACGCGAGCAAAGTGCGAATGAAAACAGTTTAATTTCTCTTTCCTTAATGAATTCAGTTACTTGATTTAAACGAAGAATTGACAGCGCGACTATATCGTGTAAAATTTGAATAATAGAAGCTTCGATTGTCGGCGGATTATTTCGTTATCGAAAGCGAGCGACATTTGTCTATAAATATATAACATTCGATCGACAGACAGATTTAAATTCAACTAACAGTCAAGTAAAAAAAACTACGATGTCATTGCAGAATGCAATATTTTATCAACCGTTGAAAAGACAGTAAAGTTTTATGAACCGATAATTAAATCGGAGCAACGAGTCTCGTCGCTGTGATTTCGAGTAAAGAAAGCTCAACATCGTCACTCCGATTACCCGCCACGAGCGAGCTAAACACTAAGCAGAGACACCGGTAATCCGAACTACGAATCAATCGACCCTCCACGATTCCTTTCTTTTTCTCGCCTTCCTTCGCCCAGCCGTCCATCCTCTGAAAATTTATCTACATCGAGCAGCAGCGGTAAGTCGCAGCCGCAAAATCGAGCAAAAAAGCCAGTGGGTAGTAAGCCTCCGGTAGCTACAGTAACAGCCTCTTTAGAGAGCGCGGTGAAAATCTAATAGACCGCGAAAGAGCGCAGATGAGATATTGGTTTTAAAGACGATCGATGCTTCGTCGTCGGTAGATATAGCTGGTAAATGTAGCTAGCGCAAGTAGTCCTTGAAAAACTCTCGAGTTGTGGTCGTATATAAGCGCGCTGTGCTTTTCGTCTCTCTTTCACTCTCTCTCCCTCTCTATCTTTTTCGTCGGCATCAAATTAATGGCTTCCGTTATTAACGCGAACGAGGCTAGGCAGAGAAGAAGAAGAAGAAGAAGAAGAGAACGAAGGAGCAAGTGCACCAGAAGACCTAGTAGTTCACATCTTCCTCTCCTTCGCCTGGTTTTCTTTTTGCAGCAGGTGTACTCTACTACGCCAGGCCGCGAACGGTAAATATACTGGAGAAGGTTAAATCCTCTTCCCGAGAGCGCGAAGTAGGCTCTAATTAATCGATCACCCAAGAGCGAATGAAAGCTCCGCGCGGGGACTTTATCTTTATGAAGGCGGACTGCCGCGCTGCGCCGCTGTTTCGTTATTTTGCTTTTATTTATTGCCGCGAGCGAGGCAGCGGGAAATTTTCTGCCGCGTGAAGGCTCCGAGCTTGCACTGCAAAGAGGAACTGTGGTTTTGAAATTGGATTTTTTCGACTGCTCTGCGAGCTCGTTTCGGTCTACCGGTGACTTGAATTACTTTTATTTATATTGTGGGATGCTGAACGCTGCTACAGTATATCACTCGCAGACCTTTACTTGTTATTTCTTTAACGAAATTATTACTCGAAATTGTGGTATTGGAATGATGTTGTATCATAATTGGATCTTGTTTTAAATGAAAATTCATGGTATATTAAAAAGCAAAAGTTAATTCTAATATACGCAGCGACGCTATTTTTCAGAGAAGCACAGTACGAAAATTGTACAACTCGTTAGTGTGGAGAAACCCAATTATTCAAATCATTCATTTTATTCGAAATTTAATATGAATTTTAAAACGAAATTAAATGAAACGCGCATCTATCAGTAAAGTCCTAAAAAATTTACCTGCGAAAATGATAACTAAAAATATAAACTTACACTCGAAAATAGTCTCGCGTCGCGCATATCCGTCGCGCGGCAAAAGCGGAAATCACAGAAACGGCAACTGAATCAACAAGGAAAATTCGATAAGAACCGCGCAAACGTTTTGTCAAGCTCCGCATATCGAGGGGGCCAGGCTTCAGAGCAAAACATTCGACTCGACGCGCGCGTCATCGCGAAAAACAAGTGGCAAGAAAAAAAGCACACACACAACACCTCACCCTCGCAATTTTCCACGCCTAGTTGTTTGTCGACACCGACGAATTGAATATTCCTTGTATCGTTTTTTTTACATAAGATATATACGGTCCACGAAGCAGCAGTAACAGCAGAGCGAAGAAATTACTCGTCGCGTCGAGTCAGGCGCTGAATAAAAAATACCATCACGCGTTAAGTTTCACGTGCGCTTAATGTATTTCCGGAAGACAGAGAAAGGAAGAGAGAGAGAATAAGTTGGAATAATAGAAGAAAAAAAAAGAGCAGAGCAAGGTGAGCGAGAAAGTTTGGATTATTCCGATTGATGTTACACCAGAGACGCGGCCGGTTTAAATATTACCCCGCGAATGATTATTTCATGCCGCCGCAGTAGGAGCCGGGGGCCACGTGCAATTTGTACGCGACGTCAGGCTTCTGCGCAGTGCAGCTGCAGCGCGGCACACAAGGTGTGTCCTGCCTACGAGCTACTGTTAGAATGTGGATAAGCTGCCTTGTACTGCATGCCTTTGTTGTGCCACATACTTTCAAGGCTGCGGTGCAGATGGTCGACGACGATGAGCTTGACGGATATACGCGGGATTATTTGCGCTTGTACTCTAAAACGTCTCTTTGCAAATGGCAGCTTTCTTACACATTTAAAATCTTAGAGTGACCTTTTTTTTCCTCTGAACTTTCAAAGTGGGCTGGTGAGCGGCTCGAAGGATTGGAGCGAAACCATACAATTGATTATACGTAAAATTAGAGTGAAAGTAAGGAATTTATCAATGGAATATCAATCGATATATGACTGAATGTTATTATGTTTGTGAAGATTTGGAGTAAGATACGTCAATATAATTATGCGAAGAAGTAGAATATCACAGTGCGCAGCATATTCCATAAATTGAGCCCACAAATTTGCTGATGTTTATACAATCAATTTACAAGGCGATGCACATAAGAGCAGGTATTCTCAAATCTGCATTAATTGAAAGGCAGGTAACATCTAAACGGAGCTTTGTGACATTTGCTTCAGGATGCACATTGCGCACT
Source organism: Cecidostiba fungosa (assembly GCA_900474305.1). Taxonomy (NCBI): domain Eukaryota; kingdom Metazoa; phylum Arthropoda; class Insecta; order Hymenoptera; family Pteromalidae; genus Cecidostiba; species Cecidostiba fungosa. The sequence goes on from UCOJ01000535.1 coordinate 45,433, forward strand.
GATCACTCTTCCGGGAATCACGCTTCCATGTCCAAGCAATTATTTGAACTTAAAAATAGTAAGATATGTTATTACTAATTTGTTTATGAGCATACATCAAGTCAATTTTTAATTTTTTAGTGAATCGACACTTTTGACTGTACTGTTAGTTGATTGACGTGCCCAAAGAGAACGCACCGCGAAAAGATTACCGAAAATTGTCGTTACCAAGATAAATTGAAGGCTTTTGTATATTCAAATTTTGAGCAATGGATGTGTCTAACGCAAACATGAGATAATTAAAATGTCAAAAACATACTGTTTAAAATTTACGTTGAAGGCGTTTGCGTATTCCAAATTGACGCGTCGACAGCTTTTACGAAAGCGACAATTTAACGCAAAGATGAGATAATGAAATTGTATTGTGGTCCTTAATGGAATGCTGTATATTGTTTTGACCGTGCTCGAACGTCCTGTAATTCAAACATCATGAATCGCGCACAGCAACCCCATCAACAGCTTCGTGAATGTTATTGTTTTTGTTAGACAGCCAACGTGATCAGACGTGTTGTTAATCCGATTCTGTTGATTACTAATAAAACACAGTTAATAAATTATTACTAATACAGCGTTGTTACATATAACTAACCAATAACCCGGTCTTAACAATTTAAATAGTTAAGCATATATAAATTACTAAAATATAAGGACAAGACCTTGCAGACCAAGAGAATATTCCAAAGAATATCGCCATGCTTTGGTCTCGTGTAGCTTTGTCCGTCGAAGACTTGATACTTTTCAGTACATAAAAAGACCTAAAGGGACGGTACCTATATATAAAACATTTTGAAAAAAAGGTTCTCTATAGCTAGATTAAAAGTTGACTCTTAAGAATGAAATTATAACACTGGGATCAGATTGGAAAATTTACGAGAAAATGTAGTCCAAATTCAATTTCAAGCTTAAGTGAAAAAAGTGGCTTACAGTGGTTGGTAAATCTAAAATTTTAAGAGAGATATTCAAGTCTCGACATTATGTATGCATTATATCCAGCGTTATGCATCACGCGCTGTCATTTGCCAAGTATTTTTGGAAGAATCCCAAAAAAAATTTCTGATTGTTTGGAAAAATCGATGGAGAACTGCTGATTTTTCGCCTCTAATTTCAAGTTGAGAATTTTGAAAATCTAGGTTGCCAACATAGTCAACTCCTTGGTCATCATATTTCTGCTTGGGATTTTGGCTTGGACGACGAACGGCCCCTAGACAAAAGTTGATTAAAATTCGCGACGAATTCGAAATCCTCGGAATATTTTAATATTCTAAAATCCATACTAATACACCCGATATGAAATTATATGAGAGACATTATATGACACACCTCATACTCTGGAAAATTAAAAAAAATAGACAACACACTTTCGCCTACTTTTTCCTTCCCATCCGGTGCACGTCTACCCTGTATTTATCTCCGCGCCGGCGCGTAAAGAAGTATAAATTTTCACTCATTTGCGTAGAGACGTATACGCTCTATATGTATCCGGGCAAAAATTGCCGCGCACATACATTATGCAGCGCGTAGAGCCAGTCGGGAGGTCGGCTTGTCCTTTTCAAGGAGCGATGGCCCACATATCACTCGCAGGAATGTAAGATACAGCTACAGGATAGAGCAATTCCGCAATTTAAAATTCGCGTCGTTTGTAATCGCGGCTGACAGAGGAATTTCGATATGCTCCCTTCGCGCTTTGATTCGATGGCCCTATATATACACGACTACCGTACGGAGATGAAATAATTTCGTTGAGTTCTTTTGTATACACACACACACACACACTCACTCGGTATCTCTGTGATGAAAATTTATCTCTCTCGCAAAAGCGAACACATTTTTCATTCTTGTTTACTCGTTGCCTGATGCGCTTGTAATTTGCCTACCAAATTTCGTTTATCGTCGATGCAAGAGAAAATATTTACCCGTTAAAACGTTCTAATAAATAAGTTTGTCATCTCTCGCGTTATGTATACCTTTCTGACACGCGTTGAAATTCATTGATCAGCTATTTGTATGCAGATGAAGTTCTTTATATTGAACTTTCGCGACTAATAAGTAACTATCGCGTTCGGGGACATAAACTATAGACTATAGTGCGCCCCATTGATTATATTAGCTATGTATAAACAATGGCTCTGCAGGGGAGGAATAATTGCGAGATAATTAGTCCGTAATTAAATTTCAATATCAATTACTAATACCACTACGCGATATTCGAGTGAGAGAGCTAGCTATGAAATAGCTACACAATGCAAGCATGCATTGCTTCGGAGCATCCGGGCACATAATGAATTAATCGCTTGATTAACAGGTAGAATTGTATATGGTCGCGCTCGGTGAATACGATTGTTGCGTGATTCAAAACATTTGCGTCTTCATTCAAGAGTGATTGTCCACCGCCTGATGCGCGTATAATAAAAATCAATGATTCAACAACACTCGATTCTTATGTATACCTAAATCCTTAATTACTACACGCGATCCTATATTCATAATTCAGTGTATAACGATGAAGGAAACGACACTATAGTTTGCTCTGAAAACGGGGAATCAACGCAAATTAATTCCCGATGTCGATAGTGCTGCCTAATCGTCCTTCTCAAAACATCAGTAGAGATCGAGCGTTGCGACCAGTTTACTAACGAGCTTCGAACATCACGGTCGAGGGCCCTTTTATTCAGCGATCCAGACGCGGGGGCCGCAAACACTCGAGTGAGCCGCGCGCGCGCGTCAACAATGCGGCGTTGGTGGCAAAGTTGCAGTTGCCTACTCCTTGTAACGATGATCGCGGCGCGGGCTGCTTCATTATTCCGGCAGTTCAAATTCCCACGAGCGCGCGCGTGTGTGTGTGTGTGCACTAGGGCAGTCGCTTTCTCTCGGCAATGCTGGCACTATTAGCTACAGGGGTCAGCTACACATGCACGCGAACGCATAGGGGATGGAATCAGGTAGCTAAGAGAGAGAGAGAGAGAGAGAGCTTGTTAAGAGGTTCATTTTATAATAAAATCCCGACAAACTACACTACAAAACCTGATCTGAAATTTGTTGCATTTTTGAAAATTTTTTTATGTATAACTAATAACAATATTTTCAAACGTGTTCTTTTTGCCTGTATAATCGAGTAAACTTAAATTGTAGAGTATTTAAAGAAAATTTTTACCCTAAAATGCAACAAATTTCAGATCAGGTGATCTGAATTTCAGATTTTCTTTTTCTAGTATATAGGAAACGCATAATTTGCAGCCCACAGTTTGGTTAATTTTCGAGCGTTTAGACACCCTGCGGTGATGATAATACTAATAATAATAATAATCTCCCAAGAATGTTTCGTCGGTCGGAGCGATACGCGAAGAAAATAGAGGAGCCGCGATAACTCGGCTCGAGCCTCAGAAAATAAAGAGAAAAGGAAAAGCTGGTACGGTAGAGTGGGACGAATAAAACTCGTCGTAAAAATAGCGCTGGGCGAAAAAAGGAGTACTGCACACCGCTGCTGGAAATCGTATGTAGCGAGAATGGCAAAACACACGACGGGCATTTGTAACCCGCATTTAAATGTAATTTCCGCATTTTTCCATCTCCCTCGTCGCTGCTGGCATTTTTACACTCGCCCGCGACTTATCATCGCGAGAGGCTTCCTTTTTACTGCTTTTGCTGTCTCCCCCCTCCCACCACCCTCTCTTGCGGCTTCTCGATTAAGTGCGCGCTTCGAATAAATTTTCGATAATTCGTTTTGCAAAAAGTAAGGCTTGTGCATGGGGCCGATTTCGTTGTGAACTTTGTTTTTTCCGTTTGACGCATGTGAGATCATGTCGAAATGGATTTTAAACCGATGGTATATAGAACGTGTACAGTTATGCTGACGTTTTAGCTTTCAGTTGTGCGCGAATTAAATTCCAATTGATCTGTCGTGCTTTTTCTTGGTACTCTTTTCATCGTCGGAGTTATAATATAGCAGATGAATATGTCGGATACACACGAGTTTCGAAAAAGAAAATTATGTATAAGCGAACCCGTCACTGTATGTGAAGCAGTGCACGGGAAATTATATTTTTAGAGTATATTCCTGTAAATGTTAATGATAAACGGAATATGATGTGTTACCTGTAAAAGTTCGTCAAGAATTATAAAGAATTTTAGAAAATCAATTTCTCTTCTCGCGAACCTCTTACTCTACCTCTCGCAGCAAATATAAAAGAAATTTAGCCAAGAACGAACTACATATACTGCAGCTTTCAGTCTATACAAATTCGCTGTCATGAGGGAACGAAGTAGCTGATCGATTTTGCTTATATACCGTCGACAATACAGTTCCTAATAACGATTCAGTTAGGTCGACGCTGTTGTGTGTACATATATATGTGTACAAGCTGCGGTCACGAGGTAGCGCCACTTCATGAAACTTTGAAATTTCCAATCAAAATTTTCTTGATTGAAAATACGAAAATTTCACCGAAAGTCGGCGGTCCATATTGTCGAGCTCGCGGGCAATAAGTTTTGATAACAGCCGCGGATATAGAACCAAGTTTCCATTCGCTCTCTCTCGTTCATATATCGAGAATTCACTTCCGCGCGATGAGAACTGAAAGAACAAAAGAAAACGAATCGGATAACAATATTCAACTCGTCGAGAATAAAACATTATATTTCCTAAAAACTTCATACACGCGTCCAGTATACCAAGTGAAAGCACTAAACGCCAGAACTAAAAAGCACAGGAACGATAACGAGATCCGCTTCCCCGATGAAATTCACGTGGCACCGCAGCAGCAGCAGAAATCTCGAGGTATTTCTTATATACATATAACTGCTGCGCGCGACTATCCGATTCGCCGACGAGTTATTACCGCGAAAGCAAGTCCCGGATGAGACTAGTAATTTTTCTCTCGACTCGCCGCGCGTCTTCCGGTTAGCAAAAGTTTATCGGCAAGATGTGGCAATTATCATTAGTCGAGTGAAGCGCGTACGGGAGGCATTAGCGAGGAGATTCAGCTGGACGCATCAGCGAGATTTCGCTATATACTTCGGCGGGATGCTTTTCGATGTATATGTATGTATATGTGTGCGAGCTAGCGGATGAACGCGTTATAAAGGCGGAGTGAATTTTCGGGAAGCTTTTTGCGACACGACGAGTATAGCTGATGAATGAACTGCGTTACGATTGTTACAAATTAAACGTAATCAGAGGAGCTTGCAGAGCTTTTTCTACTGTTCGGTGGCTGACGTTGTTTTTAGTTCATCAAAATACAAAAAAAGAAGATCTTTCAGATAGCTATATTAGAGAAGCTGGCTGAGTTGTTATTGCTTTATATAATTATACTAAAAGTATTTTTACGTGCTACTGCAGTTATAGTAGTAGAAACGGTCAAGATCGGGTCAGACATAATTAGCGCAGTAGCTCGATAAACTAGTTAACCTTCCTGAAATAAATACATCACTTCAATATATAACTACGCGCTGCGCACATAACATCCGAGTCGTCACGACGTTATATTATATCACTCAATTTGGATGACGCGATAAAAAAAAAAGAAGCCCGCAACACCTCGGCTTGTCGACTTCGTCGGTATACGCTGGCGTAAATTCCTGCTCGCGCGGAAAAAAGTAAGACATTATCGGACTCTTGCATCGCGCTTCGCTCGGCAGATACGGCTCCCGCGTGTCTTATTTTTCCCCGCCCGAAGAGCAGACCTCCATAATATGGCATAAGCGTCTAGTATATGCATTATTCATGGCTCTCGCATCATTGAACGCGGCTGTACACGCGCAATATTGAAAAAGCTCAAATAACGGTAGGCGCTGCATATATTATGCGAAATTTTGTAATTGACATTAGAGCGAAATCTTGACATTATCCTCGATTTCGAGCACACTCTATTATGTACCGAGTTTCATTATATACATAATACGCAGGAAAAAATAATGCACATACGACCTTTCAACCTCGGTACAAGCCGCAAGCTACAGTGCGCACGTTAAACATAATTATGCAAGTTTACAGGAGAGAGAGAGAGGGGGGGGGCTCGCAGAGCAGCGGCAATATTTATTTTAAAGCGACTTGTGTCATATTCATAAAACTCATAATGCATGGCGCCCTCTCTCTTTGCAGCCTCGAGGCACTCGCTTTGCTGTGTTCCATAACTATACTCTCTCCGAGCGTTTGCTTGCGCAAGCTCCCGCATGTGCGTAAGCACAGGTATATATGCGCACACAGCAGCGTGTCTCTGCGCCCAAGTATTTATACGTGCGAGTTCTCGCTCTTAGCGGTGGCTCTTATTTTCAATTCAAGCCCCAAACCTTCAAATATGCAGCGAGAGGGCTTCGCTCAAAAGATGCCGAGAGCTAGCTCCGCTTGTTTAGAATTCTCACGCGCTCGCGAGCTTGCGCGTGAAAAAGCTCGCCGCGGCGAGAAAACAGCTATGCAGTATAGAAGAGATGCGCCGCGCGGGCTTTGCACACATGTGTTTTCATATACTGTTACGGCGTGACCTATATAATTTGAGCACAAAATGCTGCTTTGCGAGGGTATATAATAATATAAATAATACAATATTTATTTCGGACCAAACTTGATTTATGCTGTATCAAGAAAAAATAAATCGGTCGATTGTGTGCGATAAACAATGGATTGTCGGGTGCTCGCAGATATATATTGCGCAAAAACGAAATTGAATTTCTTGCTAGGGAAAGCAAGGCGCGGTGTGACGAGGAGCGCTGCATCGAAAAACAAGAAGCGCCGGCGCCACGCACGCGACTCACTCGCCTAAGTGGTTTAGTAAATCGGAAAGATGACAGAGAGCCCGGTGATCATTCCTATGAGCGGGAGAGCCAGTTTAAAACTCGTTACTGAACTCTCGCCAACAAAGCAAGAAAACGACGTGCACTTGGCGAGAAGCTCGAGCTTGAATGTTCTTAAAATCAAGCTGTTATTATTCTCGCTCCGTCTTCTTCTTCTTCTTCTTCTTAATCTTCTTGTCGTTAAGCCGCCGGTGAGGTTGTATAGGTGATGCATATAGTGTCCTTGGAAATAGGTCAATCGCGTGCGTTACGTGTCAGCAGTCATCGGCTATTTATAACCGTCGAGATGAGCGCACCAAGTATATACATGTTGATTTTTGGCTTTTTTTCACGTCACGCTTCTGATGATGATGGCGGCGGGACACTGATTGATTGAAAATTTCATATACTGCAGCAGAGAAAATTCAGAGGGTTTATGTATCGCTAAGTCTTACAGATATTTACTTGCAGAGAATTTTGTTATGCGTATATAGTAGGAAGGCGATCAATTATCATCAGTTATGTATTGAGTCTACTTTTTCTATGAAGTGCTTTTTCCTTTGTAATCCTTTGTCGCTTGCAAGCAACAAATGAAACGGTCAAGTGGTAATTTCAACTGTGCTTGAGCCACTTGATAAAATTCTGTCATTTACAATCGACATAACATTCTTTTAATTTCATTAAGTCGACATGCGCGGTTGAGCCGAAAATTGATTGACGAGAGGACAAAGAGCGCGAGCAAGAACATGTAGCGTGAGCCATCGCCGCGCGGTAACTATTGAACGCGAATGTCGACTGAATTCCTGTTCCGAAAAAAGAGGGTACCATCAGTTGATTTGGAATCCTTTGTCATCTACTGATACAAACCGCGTATGAAACATTCTTCAATAAATCGAATCAATTAACTTTAATTATACATTTCGCACTGATCAACTCGGAATCCAATCTATTGACGGTTTCAAATCTATACGAAATTTGAAAAAAAAATCATAAATACTTATTCAATATTTTGCTTGCGATAATATATAGGAAAGCAGCACCTGCAGTATAAGTTAGTATCAATAATTGTCAAAGCCTGAGCCAATAACCAAACGACATACACGCGTGTGCATTGTGTGCAGCATCAGCTGTAAACTCCACGCGTATATATACAGGTACACGCGTGTATACGCATAGTATACGAACGACCCGTCGTCGTCGTCGTCGTCTATGCATCTACATTGTATATACACACAGCATCAGCTATAGACGAGAGCATCTACGTCGTCCTGGACTCGGCTCACCTTTTGACCTACAAGGCCAGCGCTCGCGACGATATGAATGCCGCGAGGCGCAGCAGCCAATTTGTTTTTTCTAATTATACTGCGAGAGTAGGTATAGTGAATTCCCGCTATATATACCTACTGCAGCAGTCGCGCCTTTTTGCTGCGCTTAGCGGATTACCTCATTGCCGCCCAAAGAAATTGTGGGCGCAATTGAGCGACCGCCGCCGCTGTCGCCGTGTATACGTGAACGTTGGCCGGCTGTATACGCGCGCTTTTTAAGCCGGCTTTTGTGTGCCGCTCGCTGCGTTTTAAATGAAAGAGAGCTGCCTCGATCAAGGCCGTTATTATAAACGGCGCTTTTCTTTTGTCTCGATATTGCTCTCTCTCCTTGTTAACATTGTGAATTAGGTAATTGTCTGCAGGCTGTGTGTACTTTTTCGGGACCTTTGTGCGCTGTTTGTAGTATCTAATATATAGGTATTATTAGACGCGGAAAACTCGAGCTGCCTATAATACTCTGTCGAAGTTCGGCTAAAAGTTTAAAGAAATGCGCTGTTCTCACGGGAACAGGCCGGAGAGTTCCGCGATAATCTTTGAGGAGAATTTCTGCGAGCAAGCATACAGTGCAACAGTGTTATTTTTGTGCGGTATAATATAATTGCGGAATCCATTTATGCGTTTATAAAACACAGAGCGCGAAGGAGAATTAATTTCTTTGAAACGCCCGACTTCCCCGTTATAGTCGCTGTTGTGGGAGTATAAACAAAGCCAACCCTTCGACGGCGAACAAAAACAAACTCGCTCTACCCTTTCGGGTGCCAAAAGAAAATTCACAAATAATAAGGAAAGAAAATTTCCTGAATGCCATTCGCATTCAAGTTTCTCGAACAGTATAGCGGCAAAAACAACAGCGACGTTCTACAAAAATATAGTAGACAAGAAAAAGTGGATATAACATCAACAAATATTCTTCATTCGAAACGAAAGATTTTCGCGAATATACGCGTACCTCCGAGTTCTCGCTTGACCCATATGATGCATTTCAGCGAAACTGTAATATACTATCAAGGCGGTATCGATGCCTCGGATGCTTATATATGCACACACACAAACATACACACACGCTCTGTTTACACGTGGCGGCAAACACCATAGAAAGCGGCAAAGGGCAAAAGCTCGAGCAAAGAAAAAGTCGCGCCGCAAAGGAAGACGGAGCTTCGAGAGCGCGGAAGCGCGCAAAGCCAGGCTCTCTTCGGCCTTTTCGCCGCTGCAAAACATTGTACGAAGGCTTTGCATGCGGTCGTATACACAGGGTGATGCTTATTCCGCGCGACCCACACGCGCGACTCGGGCTTTTTGGCGGATATGGCGTTGAGCTTTTGCTGGTCTTCCTTTTCATTGAGACGGTCTACCGCGTATTGGGAAAAAGTCAAGCGAAAGACTTGATACGGGACGACGAGACGAGAAGGATATCATCGACGAACTGAAAGTTTTGTTAAATTATAATGTGAACGTTTGCTTTTAAGGATTATAGTTTTGAGAAGGTGCGATTCAAGCCCAAAGTTGAGCTTCAGTGCTTTACGTCGGTTTTAAATTAGTTTTGTTTTTATGATGCAGGCTTTTCTATTTGATTTCACAATAAGTAAAATTTCCGGAGGCGTTTGCACTGAAAGCAAACAGTCGCAGTTGAGGTGGTTTGGAACAATAAGTAAATACTCGCCCGTAACACCAGCTGAAGTGTAGATTTAACTCTGTGAATTTCTGACTTTGTATTACAAAGGTGTACATGTATATATGGGAAATGTGCGTTGTATCTAGCATTTTAATAACAAAGTTTCGTCGTACTCGTGGAATGTTATAATATTTTTTGACGACAATCGTTATTGTATACGAGCTATATGTCATATTGTTGTAAAACTTTTTTTTATCAGAATTTTGAATAAGAATTCGAAACGATGGTTACTCGTAAAACTGAGCAAACGTATTTTTAAATGTGTACAGTGAATTTTTTTGCGATTGTGCAGTTTCAACTCTGAAAGAATGAAATAAAAGCTGTCAAGCTAGTAGATGTTGGCACATTTTTTAAAAGTATATTGAAACGCACTTCGCGCAAGTTAAAACAAACTTAGGAGCAGTGATGGAATACGCATACGTACAATACTGTTTCATGCGCATTCGTGAAAGCCCTTTAAAAAAACACTATAAATTCAAAGACATAATACGCATTCATTTTGCTAACAAAAGTTCTGCGAAAACTTTTTGTGCGGAAAAGAGCTGTTTGAAATCACTCTTTGCAGTTTCAACAATTTCTTTGAATAAAGGTAGCATTATGATTTTTTGTACACCCAACCAACCGTGCTTTTGTAAATGTTGAATTTATCGATGAAATGAAATAAGAGTATAGTATAAAGGAGCTCTTTTCTGCTCTAAATCAACTACAAGTATTTTATAATAAAACTATCGTTTCATCTTCGAATAAAACTCGAGAGAAATCACGATTCAGGACAGCTAAGAATCTGTTACGTTCAACTTTTTTACGGAATTTTCAGTATATTTCCTCCTATTAAGAAATTTACTTTGACGCCTTATGCGGGTTTGAATTTCCGAACGAAGGTCCCGGCAAAAGCCGTCGTTTCTGTCTGGCTATACCCGTTCTTGCTGAAAATCTTGGATTACTCAAACTGCGCAGATTCAAACTCCGCTGACCCGCTCTTCAGCGAATCCCGCTGGTAAAAAATTCATCCGGGCTTTCGCCGTTAGAGTGTTTTTCGTGCTGCATACATGATTCGTTAGAAATGTTAAAATATTTAACATTTCTACAGGATCGCGCTAATCTTCCAAATTGTAAATTTATTAAGCCTTTAGCTGGCGTACTTTTTTGGCTACATATGAGCAATAAGCCATGCGTAAACAAGTCATTAGTAACGTGTGCGCTTATATTACTTGTACAAAATTTCACTCCAACCAGAGTTTGGCTTTTATAAAAATATAATAGAAGACTACTGCTTAATTTTAAAGGGACTGTATATTTATATCGCCGGCTGATGCAAGTCGGAAAAATCGAGATTTTATATTAATAAGTTATTTTAATAATAGCGTAGACGATTTCCGGCGTTTCAAAATAGCAATGTTCTTGGGCGTGAGAATCGATAGAAATGCGCCCTGCACACAGATCCCGGATTCAAATTTAGTGCCCACATGTCCTACATAGGTATCTTTAAATGCCTTTATCTTCAAGGGTTATACCCATATCCGATACTTTTATCGTGAATCACAAAGAATTCTTTCGGAAATCCCAAGATAATAAACGGAAATGGACAGAACGATTATATTTTAAGACAGGTTATTGGTCAGAATTATATTACTGCTTTTGTTACGTTTCACTATTTCACAATTTTAGACTTATAAGTAGGTTTCCAAGCATTTATAACAGTGATGTTGTTTCGTTTGTCCGATACGAATAAAAACGACAACCATCGAAATGACCCATCGAGCAAAAAATCAATGATCGCAAGAGTATAATGTACAAATGCAGAATCACACGAACAGTCTTAAAAAAATCTATAAAGATAGTGGCGTTTTACTGTAGGCATTGAAAGAGTAGCTCGTCGCTATTATGCATTTACGAGAAGTATATTATTTACGAAATGGCCGAGATCATGATCGTGAAGCGAAACAAGCATAAAATTTTGTAGTCACACAGCGCTACAGTCTCTCTCTCTCACTCTCTCTCTCCCGCACTCGTTCAGTCTTATTTTCTATCTGCTGCTCGGCAAGATCGTTCAGATGGGCTACTGTGCGCGAGTAGTACATTAGAGAGTGCTTGTCTTTCATTTCGCTATGTAGCACGCTCTGCTAATGCCCCATTGAAAGTTTTCAAAGTTCACATTGAGAGATGCACAATAAAATAGCTCTCGATAATACAACTGGAAAACGTTATCGATCGTAGCCTCAACTTTTGCAATAAAGCAAGAGAGCTTCGGCGATGCATAAAAAAGTTTTTAATCATCTCTGCTTCTGATCCGTGAGCAATCATTAGCCTTTTGTTTCCCTGAAACACGTTTGAGACGTCATAATAGTTACCCCTGCGTTCAATGAACTTTTTCAATTTTGCAACTGTCTGTTAACCGAGCTTTCACTACCAAAATACAATTCCGCAATAGTCTCCTCAAAGCGAACTACTTTGCGGCTTGACACATAATCACACTCGTTCAAATAGGATCGCGCAAACACAATAGTGATCGAACGGTATCGAGCGACGCCTCGAGAGTCAAATCGTAGTATAATAATAGTAAACACGTAAAAAACAGCGGAAATTTGGCTGGAGGTGAAAAGTAAAAGGCAATAAGAGAGGAGAGAAGGGATGGTAAATGGCGCAGCGACTGCAGGAAAAAACTACGGATATAGCGGGAGGAAAAGAGTAGCTAAGAAAGTCGCGAGATATATGTACGAACAGCTAGGGGAGCAAGAGAGAGAGAGAGAGAAAGTAAAGTGTCGCCCACGAGTGAAAATTATGACTCCTCATTTAGTTTACTGCAAGGCTTCCCCCTCTCCGGCCTCTTAAAGTACTCGGCCGTGGTAGTATGCTCGCGGCTCTCTTCCTCCTTGTTTTCCTAACTTTCGTCGCGAGAGTGAGAGAGAGAGAGGGTATAGATATAAACAGCGGCACGCGAGTAGGACTTTTAATCCTCGGCTCGAGCAGCGACTTTTTGCGGACCGCGAGCCCGCGGGCAAAGCAGCTGCAAAAGTTGCCCGCGATGCCAAGTGATGTCGAACTGATTAAACTTTGTTTGAGATTTATTACTCGGCTTTATTGAGATAATGCGCTCGCGCGCGCGCGGCTACTTGTGATTGTTTCCGGCGGCGGTTATTGTTTGATCGAGCTAATTGCAGCGTTTTATTTAATTTGATTGAAAATTTCCGCTATATTGACGATGATGCGCTTATAATTCGTTAATGAATGAAGGACAGTATGATTTATTTTGTAAATTTTAAATTGATTAATAATGTACCAATTCAAATAGGAGAGTATAATATCACTTCAAAGTGTATTTCGTCGAATCGGTGAATGTATTAATCAGCATAAATTTATGGTATTATAAATTAATGACACTATATTAATATTTGCTTTATGATTACACGCGCAACGCACGCCATTCAATCCAAATGTGATATTTCTGATGCATTATTTTAAAATCAGCAGAAAAACGCAATTTGACGTAGGAACCGCGTGCATCAAATTGACGTATGAGCTGTGTATCAAACTGACGTATGAGTTATTCACCCGTTGACCGTATAGCGCGAGTCTCGCTACGCAAAATGACCTTTATTTTTCTTTCTCGCCTCGTGCATGAAAAGAAAACCAATACTTTCTCATTTTTTTGGTGCCTATGGGAAATATGTTGCTCGTCCATTTTTTTGTTTTCGACAAATAACACGCTGATACTTGACAGAACGTACATCATCATCATATCCGAAAAGAAAATAATCAAACGCAAACTGCAAAAACAAAAAGCTAAATCGCATTATTTATAACTGCTCGAAAACGGTCGTGTGTGAAAAAAATATAATTAAAGCTCTCCCTAATCCTCGTGACGAAAATCCGAAAATGACGAATGACGAGCTTGCAGGTATTGTATATACATATATATATAATCCTCGACAGCTTCCAGTCCACTCTTTTCCGCCCCCGCGCACGGGTTCGTTTTTCCGTACACCAGTGTATTATATAGCTTTCTCTCTGTTCTCGCGCGAGCGACTTGATGTCATTAGGCGCTTAATAAAGCGCTCGCTTGCCCGTGGAAAATTTACTGCGCTCGACGTGGCCGGCCTAAAAGTGTAATCCGATCCGTGCGATTGACATATTCTGTTTACAGTCTCGAAATATAATATAATAGAGACACGCCGATCGTGACTCGCGTTGATTTTGCTAATGCGCTTTTACCGTTTATGTCTGACAGCGCTGCGACGATCGATATCATACTTTTGTATATACTCGATTCTCATTCCTTTTCCTTCCGCCGCCGTTATCGCAAGCTGAAAGATGCAGGTCAGTGGTCGCGGGGAACGGACTCGGAGAGGTATATAGTCTGGCAGTATATATTATATATATAGATATTTATTGTGGATGTTTTATGTTCCAAAGTATATGAACGCTCGCGAATACGACATTATTGGTGAAAAAACTAGTGCGACCGCGTCAGATATCTTCCCAACTCGTTTCGATATACGGAATAATGATAAAAAAAGAAAATCGTTATATCTCCATCCACGCGCGAGCCTCTCAATATCTCATCGAAACACAATATAACCCCGCGCATTAAAACGCGCGATAATCGCTTCGGCACGTTCGAATGATCCTCTAAAGCTCGTTAATATGTCCGACGTGCAAAAAGAAAAAAGAATAGCTCACGCGACGAACAATGGCGCGCGCGTGCCTTTTTTTCAGCCGTGCAGAACAAAAAACATGGAAATGTATATTTAAATGACTCATCAACGTCAAGCGCGTATATATGTCGATATGCTTTCGACGAGTAGATAACACGTGTGTGTGTGTGCGGCGCTTCAAAAACATTCCTCGAGTGAGTAAATCATCTTTATCACCTCGTTTTTGCGGAACTTTCGTCCATCTCCCTCTCACACAGCGTAGAGCTCTTAAAAGCGAACCCTCTGCTACTTCCTCTTTCGAACAGCTGTATACCTAGTGAATGTAGTTTCCGTGAGCGGCGCCTCTTCGAATACACCGCGTGTTTGCTCGGCGCGCGGATTTCCGATTTTTGCATATATCGAGCGGACTTGATTATGAGTTTCTGCAGAAATTTTATCTCGCGTAGATTTTTTCTTTTGTAACAATAAACAGCAGTTCTTTAAATAATAGAAAAATAATTCTCCGGTCATCTTCGTGCGAAAATAGCCTCTATGCGTTGTGTGTCGTATATCTATTGAATTTTCAAAGAAGCATACATAGCTATAAAAATAAATATGGCTCCCTTACAATAACGACTGGGCCACACACCGTCATAATAACGTCACATACAAGCGCAGATGGAAACTTTTCGCGCTTACGCCGGCAAAATGAAGAAGCCGCGCCATCGATATATTGCTCTCGGCTCCAATGCTTTCCTTCCCGAAAAATCAGGCGGCATTTTTACTTCCATATCCGCGAGAGAGACTGTGTTTGTTCCGGTCGGCCGGAAACAATCGCGCAAAGCCACGGGACAGGTATATCGCTCTCTTTCTCTCTCTCTCTCTCTCTCACGAGCTTTTTCACCGTCATTTCCGCAGAGCTTGCTTGCGCGGATGATGCACCGACTTCCGGCTGCTAAACTGCTGAAATTTTCGGCGTGTGCGCAGTTTCTCCCTTTAAGATTTATGCTCGTTCTTACCCGGCGCGCGAATTATGCGGAGATTCGAGCGAATTAGCTTCGCCGGACGCCAGAGTAGGAACTTTACTTGGCTGATTCCGTGCGCGTGGCAGAGCTTTTTTCTCTTTCTTGGCCCGCGGGGAGAAAAAATTAATTGCCGCTGTAGTATTTGGCGGTCGAGGCAACACTGATGCCGGAGAGGATGAATGGAGGAAGGGACACCGCGTTTTTTGCTCGCGTCCCTGCAGCTTCTATATAGCGTGCGAACATTTTTATTTGCTGCTGCCGTCTGAATTATGGTTTAATTGCGTTGGGAAAGTTTATTTTTTGGCTATCGCGAATTTCGATTTTAATTGAAATTCGAAATGAATGTAATGTATATTTATAGCAGGAAAACATCGTTGCAAAAGGCAAAAACGACGGTTATATTCGAATTGCGAACGTTCGATTAATTATTACTATAAAGCGTAATTGTACTTGACGAGACGCACTATTAGCATGTAATAAGCAGGAAAATTATTGTTTATTCGCGGCATAGCACCTATATACGCTCGATGTGTGTAATAACGATTTCCTGCGTTTATATAATTGATGCATCACGAGCAACACACGACAATGCAGATTTCATGTTATTCTATCTATATTATCACGCTCCCGCGCCCTCACAGTTTCATTGTCCCGGGTGCACGCTTCACACACAGAATTTGCGGTGTTACAATTTTTATTTTAACATCCGTCAGAATTAACGGCTATATATATATATATTATATAGTATACACACAGCCGAATAACATACAACGTCACGCAGCAATGAATACACGGCAATCAAGCTGAAAACTTAATTTTTACGCCTATAGATTCCCTCTGGCAATAAAACTCGACGACAATTCGGTCATCCCGGTGAATTCTTAATTTCCTACAAGAACGTGTCGCGAATGTATTATTCAGTCAATAAACTATAACACACACACGCAACAATCCGCGTACCATCAGCTCTCGCGTGTTACTCAAACGCGACAAGTCCATAAAGCGTCCACCTCACTGCCGCAATAAATCCGCACGCGTATATAGCATCGAAGCCCATAAACAAAAGGGTCCCACTCTCGCTCTCCGAAGACGCTCTCCAGGGTGCGCACAGCGCCGAAAATGCAGCGTCGCCATGCGCATGAGCCGCGTGGGAGAGAGAGAGAGAACACCGAGAGCAGCATACAGTTGCTGCAGTCGACGAGAGGTCCGCAGACTCCGACGCGCGCTCGTCGTGATAGCAGCAGCAGCAGCAGCAGCAAACTCTCCCGTAAGAGAGATCCGGTGGAAAAATGCCGCCACGTGAGGCGGTTGATAAAGGTCGCGGGTAATAATCGACGAGAAAGAGAGGGAGGTACAAGTGTACAGTGTTTATAGTGCGCGCGACTGCTGGTACAGATCGTTCTTGATACTTATACGTATATATATACTGTACTGCTTGTAATTATATACGTCGGCAAGAAGATGCTGATCGGCTGGAGCTTCTGGTGGCTGATCTGCGCCTCGTCGACGATTACGCTCGGCGCGCTCAGGAGTAAGGAAGTTGGCGAGGGCAGGCGTGAGTATATCGCTGTTTTTATAGTTTTGCAACGCGAACGTGATGTGTGCCTGCTTTTCTTTTTTTTTATCGAGAGCTTTTTTACAATAGGTGGAGTTTTTCGTAACACCCCTTTTCAAGCGCTTATGCGTTCGATTTTTTTTTCGCGCGAAAACGTATCGGATTATCTTTTTGTGTCGAGTATTATTGAACTACGTGCGTATTTCCTGAACATGAAAGAGCTTTTGATAGATATAAAAAGTATGACCGAACGGTGGTACGATTTGTGCGTCAAAAGCATGATTTTAACATTTCCTCTCTGGGTAGAAGATTATCCGAATGAGTAAAAAGCAACTACTTCAGTCTATATCTCTTGGAAATGAGTGGATCTTATACACGCTCGAGCACTCAAGTTTTTGCGCGAATCTTCTCTCGTGCGAGTATCAGGAAGTTCACGCGCTAATGAGGAAACTAGGATACCTACATCTGCTTTTTTGCTCGGAGCTTAAGGAGGCTTTTTGAGCTTCCCCCCGTATTTAGACGTTTCGAACACGTATATCTATGTGAAGCAGAATAACCGACGCGTAATCAAATCCCATGAATTTGTAACGCTGAAGCATCAGCTTGAAATATTCAACGTTCCACAGTACGTTTACCTGAACTTTCCTTCAATTGAAAAGCAATGAAAATACGACGACGAATAGTTGAATATAAGGCGCTTTCAATTTAACTTTGTTACGTTGGTTCAGTCGATTGATGCTGCAAACGATTTTTTCACTAAGTATACGAGAGGAGTCTATTCAGTCGCAGATTTGTTCCGTCGATTATGAGAGACCGAGTTTCGCATTAATACCTATACAGTGTTTATCTAGACGCAGTGAAAATGCGCTCACCGCGTCGTGTCGTAAACATTTTTCTGAAACGTATAAAGCACAATCTGCATATATAAGAGCTTACGCGCTTCTCCTCCAGTTAGTATATAATAGCCAGAGATATAAGAGAGAAAGAATTTTCCAATGTACGGCTGCAGTTTTCTAGAAAACAATTCCAGATATACTGTTTGAGTCACCAAGAGACAGCTTGCACTTATTAAAATTCGTCCAATGCAAATAGCAAATCCCTCTGTGAATTAGTTTATTTCTGCAAAAGCAGGAATAGCAACCGATTCATCTCTTAACAGACATTACCATATTTCATCTCGTATTATATTTCCAAGTATAAGATATGCGTAAACTCGCTCGGTTTTATCCTCGATTGAAATATATAGCCGTCTCAGAGACGAATGCTGTAAGGTTATATACCGAGAAATCTCCTCCGAGTACAGTATTTTGGACAAAACGAGAGAGCTTGTATACGTTTAAATATTTATGAGAGAGAACCGCGAAGGATGTTTGCGGGGGTTGCTCTCCCATTGAAAATAAAATAATCATGCTGGTAATAATTGTATAAAGGGCTAGATTACAATGAATGCGCAAAGCAGCAGATCTTTTGCTTGTTGGCGTAAGCGTGCCGCGGTGGAATTTAATTTTATATCATTTGCTAGAAAACGCTCTCGGAGAGAGAGAGAGAAAGAGATGCATGTTTTAATTTGAAATTTCATACCCAGCAGGGAATGCATAATATTTTGAGTAGAGACTGTGTGTATATAGCTATATTGTGAAAAGACGCGCACAAAGGTTCATTTACAGGACTATAATACTGGCACCGCGAAAAAAGTGGCTTTTATTCCATCACACGCGACAAAAGACCGTTGGGTCGTTGGTTGTAAAAAAAAAAAATTACGCACTTACTTTCACCGCGCTGACGAGTCTCTCGCTTAACTGTATTATCATCGTGTACCATCAGCATGGGGTGGAAGAGTCGCGTTGCGGGTTTTAGCCTATTGTGAACGATATCCCGAAAACTAAGGCTCGATTTACAGTTAATGCTCAGTTCGGTCTCATCGAGGCGCGTAAAGCATCGGCGGTTAGCGTCTATTATACTTAGGTACTCGCACTAGCGCGCTATAAGCCCCTATGGGCTGCGGAGCACTGAAAATTTAGTTATAAAGGCTTTATGCATATACGCGCGTTCTCGTGAAGTTTAGAATTAGGCTAAACCGGATAATTCGCGGCTGTAATATTATAAGTGCGTATATATAGCGGCTGGCCGCAGCGATTCACCGCTAATACACTTATACTGCATATACATACATGTATTGTATATCGAGTAAAATTTCTTGTGTGTATATGTAAGCTGCGCATTAAAAGCAGCCGCGAAAATTGTGTGTCGTGGTATTTTTGTCCGTTCGCCACAAAGCGGACCGCGCGTGCGACTGTTCCGGCGTTGTTCGCATCAGGGATTGAGAGCATCCGGATTACCCGAGTGGGAAATGGCTTGGCTAACTAATTAAAATTTCACTTGTACTTTGCGCGTTTCACGTGTCACACGCCGCCGTCCTGCGACGGCAACTTCTCCTATACAGACACGCAGATTTGTTAATGGTTCGCTTGGTTCTGTCGGTCTTTCGTTGTGGCCTGTTTTTCTGCGCGAACGCGCTTGGCAGAATCAGTCTTTTGGTGCGCGAGAGCGCTTAGATAATTTAACTATCTCGTGTTGTACAGCCGCGGGATTCACGGCCGAGTGCGAATTACCGCGAGGAAGAGAGAGAGAGAGAGAGAGAGAGAGAAAAGTTCACCGTGATTAACCTACTTTCTCCTGCGGTATATATACGTGCTGTCAGAGACGCTTTGCAGCCGCTTTCTTTCTCTAGTCTGATGTATATTATGCGCTTGAGTCGAGCGACGCTGTGTGTGTGCTTGCAGCTCGGTGACTGTTTTGGTTTTTTAATCGAGACTAATGAGCTTTTCAGAGCGTGTGGCATTTTTTTTTCTCTTTCTCGTTCTTGCAAGCTCGTGTATCGCATCGACGAGAGAAGAGTAACCGACACTGCGGCTAGTCGAGTTCACATTGGTTGCAAGCTCGAAATCGAGTGAAGCATATATACCGTCAGAGGAAGAGCCGCGTTTTATTTATCTTCGAGAGTTATTTGCATAATTCATCGGGCTCGGAACGGCCAATCAGACTTGTAACTACGTTCCAGCCAGGCGAAACTCAAAATTAAGTTTCGAATCCATTATACGCGAGTTTCCCCATTTGAGCATATCGATTTTGTCGCGCAGTAATCATATAATACAGTACGTACTATCGCGAAATCGATCGCGCACTTTTTTACGTATAATGCGAGACGACAAATTCGACTTATACTATTAGTACGCGTGCGCGGCTGTATTTATAATCGAGCCGATATCAATCCTCTCTCGACTGAAATTTCGTTCGAATTCGTAGAGGAATTTCCTCGAGGCTTCGAAATTCGCAGTAAATCAAACTCGGAATTATCGAGAGCACTGCTACTCGCGGGATCCACCGGTAACCTCGACCGATCCATAACTAACCGCACGGCCCCTTTGCGAAAACATTTCCCACGTCCTCTTATCATCCTCTACAGAGCAGCGTAACCGCAGCCGAAGCGTCAGAAAATCCCGAAACGCTTCGCTCGATTTTTCTTGTGTTTCGCTTTTCTATACCTCGGGGATGGCCTTGTATATATATAAAGCTGTATAAAGCTTCGTCCCGCTTGCGTTTGTTTTTTTTTTTTGTTATCTCAGGAGAGAGAGCTAGAGTTCGTCAGCATCGGCGGTGTATACGCGAGTCAAGTGATCGAGTCCTGCGGAGGAGCTGAGACAATGCCTAATAGTTTCTTGCGCGCTTGACTTTCGCAGCAGTAGCAACATCGCTGCAGAGCTGCGGTTAATGGCTTCCGATTATAAGCGCCGTGGCTGCGAGCACTTATCTGACTTCGGAGCTTTTCGACTTTCTTTTCGAATGAGAGAGAGACGCGATGAGAAACTGGAGCGAATTGAAAAGAAACTTGCCCGCACAAGAGCTTTGTTAAGCTCGAGTGGCTGCTGCTGCTCGAAATGAGTTTATAGGATATTAATGCGCCATCGGGATTTTTTTCCTCTTTTATATAAAATACTGGGGGAGAATTTTTGGTCTGTGTTTTATTATGAGCTTCTCGTTTGCTTTAAAACTTCTATCGTACTCGATTCTTCATCTAGTTAACAGCCGAGTGTGAAAAAGCATCGCGTACACGTACAGGTATATACATCGCTATACTCGCGTCCAAATAGAGCGCAAACGCGCGGAACACGAGCCATAATTATCATCTCCACTGTGTATAGTCCAGACGGTACGCGCGCGAGCTTGCAAGCTCCGGTATGCGAGCGCGATTGCTCTCGGCACGATTACGGCTGCCCGGGCCTATTCGAGCAGGCTGTTTGCTCTGCGCGTGTATGCGTCGTCCGAGAGAGGGAGAGAGAACTTGCGAAATTCCGGCTGGCGTGTGAATCGTTAAAATTCACCTTCGGCTATATAGCTATACCTCCTGCTGTCGCATACTCCCAGTGTATGCTGCACATATATAGCGACTACTCCTCTCTCTCTATCCCTCTTGTAGAGAAGCTGCAGTAGCGCGTTAAACTACTCGGACGGTCAAGTTACCTCGGGCTTTCATGGATTTTTGATTAGCTCGAGATGGCTTGGAAATAATTCAGCGGCACAGGTGGAATCCTAACAAGCAGATTTTCAATTATGGAGACGGCAATATACAGCGAGTACTTCAATTATGTGCAAACTTGAATTCTCCGCTTATTTATAGTTCATGTTAATTAAATTTCATCTCCTTATTATAGGCAATTATGCACAAGATATACTCGCCTGCAATTTTACTGACTTCAACTTTCCCGGCCAGACTATAAATAACCATTTATAACTTCTTTAATTTTGATTTTACACATCAGCGAGAAAACTTCAGAAACGCACGCGCTCGGTCTCGTCTTTGACGCTCCAGATGAATTATTAATTTTGTAAATGAACGGTTAATTCAGGACTCGGTCTATATGGGATGATATAATACGCGCAACTTTTCCGAGCCCTCTTTCAAGCTCGTCGTAAAATATATGTCATATCGTAATCAATCAGCGACTGCAACCGCGTAAATCATTTGTTTCGAATTAAATTGTCGCCGCACATTACATACTCGCGGACGCGCGACCAAATAAAAGTTCCATTAATACATAATGTCTCTAATAAAAACCGAATTTCCACCGATATACAGTTTCAACAAAGGCAGGTTTATCGAGCTCATTAATCCCCCCGATCATCGCCAGCGAATTCGGAATAACGATTTTCGCTCTCTCTCTCTCTCTGTGCGTCCTCGTCGTATAATACAAGCTCTTGTGAAAAATAAAAACCGATATCCAACTCCCCCCTATATATATATCGGCCGCTGCGCGCGATCACGCGTAATCCGCTAAAGCAGGGATTTACGCTCGCGCGATCGTAATACCCGTATTGTAAATCATTTATGCAAATGATACTCCTAGCCCCTCTCAAGCTCATTAAAATGCATAGGTCAAGATTTCGAAAAAAAAAAACATGGACGCGATAAAAGTACCAGCCGCGAGCAGCAGCCCGGCAAATTAACTATGCAATATTCGCGAGCACATCAGCAGGGACCGCGAGTTTACCAGCTGCTCTGCGGTCGGGTATACAGTTCCACGCGAATAAGACTCGTCGCTTATAATCGGATGAAACGAAGGCAATTACAAATTAAAATAAACGCGCTTTCGGTCAGGCGCTGAGAATTACACCTGAATAATAATGATTTGCGGTATAAATGCCGGTACTCTCGGGGGGATGAGCTTAAAAAATAACCCGCTTCTAATATACAGAAATGAAGTCGATGGTTTTAAATGTCCAAGTTATATTATAACGGAGAATATAACTCGGAGACATTGCAGGCGCGGCAGTAAGGGTAAACATCGCGTTCCTGCTAAAGTGCAGCGACTGCAGCTGTCGACGAGCCAGAATTTAACGGCTCGTTTCACGGTCCTTCGCCGCGTATAGATATATACAGCATAATCCGCAAGATTCTGCGCAAGTTATCTGCATACTGTGCGCGGAACTTATTGTTTCGCATCTGCGGCGTATAAATAGTTGAATGCGTAACAATGCCGCGAGAACTGTACGCAGGGGCTACTTTTTAATTAATGCGCGCGATAAAGTTTATGCGGCCGAAAAATGTTCGTCAATGGGCTGTGTGTGTATCTATAAAGCGCATGTATTATATATACATATATAGTGGAATACAATCATCTGACCGAGAGTATGATCGTAAAGCGCGTGTAACTTTACTGCCTGATAAAAAAAAGCCGTTATTCTAGGCGTACCGATCATAAAGTATGTATCTTTTTGGCCGTGTGCGCGTGGAATTCAGAGAGCTGACGGTGTATAGTGTAATAAAGAACGCACTTGCGCCTGCCCGCTATTTACACCGCTCTTTGCACGCATACTTATATATACATTGTATAACGAGAGCGCGGAGTGCAAACAGCGACTTTTCGATGAAATTACTAAAATACGGTATACGGGTCGTGAAGAAATGGTGAAATATACTAATACGAATAATCGCAGCAAGCTGTCGTCTCGGCCTTTATTCCCAAATCGCATATTATCGACAAATGATATACAAAATTCACGCATTTTTCTCAGCGAATTATTTACTGGCTTATAATCCTTTCCTCAAAACATACGCTATCATTTCTACTTCTCTATATAATATTCCAGTCTCGACGATAATCGATCACACGCCGATCAAACAGTCGAAGCATTACGCTTCTTCTTCTTCTTCTTCTTCTTCTTCTTCGGAATACGACGAGAGTTGAGTTTCCAAGACGCGCACGAAAGTTATGACGGCGACGCTAGGGGGGTTATAGGTATTATAGGAGAAACGTTTGGCTGACGCGAAAGATGAGCGCGATGAATTTCTCAGGCAAGCTGAATCGCTCTAGGTGCTTATATATAGCTATATATGTAGTACGAAGTTGAAATACATGCGTTATATATGATTGAATTAACGATGCGTCGTCAACAAGTATATTATGCGCGAAACTACGAAAAGAGAGGAACGGTTATTTGATGGAAACTTTATTTGAGCACTGCTAATCAAGGATAGTATAGTGTAGCCGTGCCGTGTACTCTATATACAGTGTATATATTCACGACAATACTCACGACTACCGAATCCGAGGGTAACGGATCGGGGCCAATTATTCAATTTACTGCAACAATCGGTGCCTCGTTTTCTCCCCTGGGTACTCCCGCCGACACATCGCAGTACAGAGAGAGAGAGAGAGAGAGATAATTAAACTATCCAGCGCCGCAGAGGCGCGCCGTGAATGGCTCGTCCGCGGCCGCAACACTGATTCGCTGCGTGTGCGCTTGCAATTTACACCGCGCGGCCTTTGCGCTTCGTGTTCTCTCAGAATACTCGGAGTTTCTAGGAGAAAGAGCTGCTGCCACTCTGTTGATCTTTATGCAGTATATACGCATAAATCTAATGTATTATGCTACGAGATATACGCGTGATGAGGCATTTTCCACGAAGGTTCAGTATTATATAGCGAGATGAGAGCTAATGAGCGTTACTCGACATCGTCTCGTCTCAAATCTCCCGGCTGTGTACACAAGAAGCTTGCGCGCCGCGCGCGTCTAATGCAAACACCGAGCGATATTTTGCTAGAGTCTAAATACCGTTATAGGGGGATAAAGCCTAGCGGAAATCCAATCCCTGTATAGTACAACGTCCAGCCGCGCATTATCGGCGACAGCTAGAGAGCGGCTTGTGCTCGTCCTGTGGTCGCGAACAAAAGGTATAATCCTCTCTTGTCGATGATGTACACGACTCCAAAAAGCTCAGTGCGCTGTACAACACTGATGCAGAGGCTTCTTTCCACTTGATTACGCAGAGCTCGGACAGAAAGACAGAGGGAGAGAGAGAAGAAACAAAAGCTCAAGGTATGTGTTCAGCAGTGACCACAGGCCGCGCCAGGCCTTGATTAGAGTAGAGACGACTCTCGCCACTCGTCATTTGGTCAGTCGTTACCCTCTATATTGAATCACACCACACTCGTAGTTCGATTAGAGCTGGTGCCTGCAGCCATTTCAAACTGTGCGAGTGTATTATATAGTGTGTATTGTCTGCGTGCGCGTTAAGTTGTAACCGCGACGCAACAAATGGCATGATATTGACCGGATTCGTTTTAATAGTCGCTAAAAATGGAAAATCGAACTATACCAATGGCTCCGACGATCAATTCTCGCTGCGTTTGTGTGTGAATTCTTCACTGGTTAGACGCACGACTCCACTCCAACATCAACTTAATTCAAGCGGAAAATCATATATAGCAGCGAAATTACAAAATATCTTCGTACTGAGCTTTGGCAAATTGAAGAAGTTGACGAGTTCTGTCTGCAGAGCGTAGCCGAAAGGTGAGCAAACTTTGCATACCACAAATGCCTTGCGCGCCGCGATCAACGAATCAATCCGACTGATGCTGCTTTTACGCGATGCGCACGGAGCTGATGCTCTATTTGCTCTGCTCACACACAAAGCGTATATCACACGTGTATAAGCTCGCCGCCTCGACTTGACCTGATATAGTTATAGTCGTACTCGATTTCGTCTCCTGCAGCGTTTATGGCGTCTATATACTGACGCTGTACAATACGCGCTTCTCTCATCCTCTCATCTACTAAAGCGCTCGAGATCAATTCTCCGAACCTAGAGATATCCTCGTGTAAGTGCTTACAGATTTTTTTCAAATAACTAACGATCGAGCTATAACGATTTATGGATTTTGATTGAATCAGCGAGGAAACAATGCTGCAGCCACGAACGGTAATTATTTGCGGTCGGTAAATTCAATCAACGACACTAATTATTCTCCGCTGATTGGATATATATATACGGAAACTCCATGCCATTTCCAGTTTACGCCAGTTGACCGCCGATACCTTTAATACCTGTCAACATTGCGTTTAATATCGTATAAACTCACGATGGCGTGGTATAGCGCGCGCATAAACAAACACTGTAATCCATCTATAGCACACGTATAGTTGCTTGATCAACAATCAATCCACTTACAGAATTTCAGTTATACGCTTCGAATCTACTATAGCGAGCGAAGAAAAATCCGGCGAGGAGAAAGAATCATCCATATATCATAAATCGATCGTCATTACTCTCGAAGGGCTGCAAACAAACTACTCGGTTATAGTCGGTGGCGAAAATTATTAATACCCGCAGGAAAAGAAGAAGCCGCAGAGGATAATTCACGACATAACTCCTCTGTCCGTCTTGCGACGCGCCTTCATCTCTCTCATATAATGTGCAGCTTTCTCTCTTATTCCGCCGGCGGCCGCCGCGTCGAAATCACGCCCGTAAATCACTCGCCCTCACACTATGCACAGCTGTGTGTATAAAATGCAATTCCACGAGCGCGAATAGATATTTTCGATGCGCGCGCGCGCGCGCGTGAACTGAGTGATATCAAATTGCGGACTCTGTTCGTGCGTATACGGGCCTATTTTTTCCGGGCGAATTATATTGGCTTTTGCGGCTACGTGTATTTCAAGGACGAGTGGGCTCGCGAGCGCAGCTATTGATGCGCGTGCGTTGCTGAAGTAACGAAGTAGTTCCGGTGTATTTCGGCCGAGAAGCGCTTTATCAGATCTCTCCGTATATCTGTGTGCGTTGGATTTATCAAGTGTGTACAGTAGTCGCGTACAATTTTTTTTCGGTTCGATTTATTTATTTTTTTTTTTTTGCGATGTGTGCGGCTATATGCTTCTAGTCGTGAATATGTGTGTACACTGACGGTAACAGATGGCTTGCGCTTTATTTCTTTTTTTTTCGACAGGAAAGTTACAATCTGTCGCTCTTCGTTTTACTTTGTCCCAATTTTCGTATATTTACAGGATAACTGAGAGCACCACTCGCCGAACTTTTCGTCGTTCTTTTCGGAAAACTTATTTGCTGTATATACATCTGTGTGTACATATCTGACGAAACGTAGAGTGAAAATGCGCGCGAAAAACAAACTATTTGAAAGTTCACAATTATCCCATTATACACCCGCTAATATGCAGCGTATGCAAACAAATAATTCATGCATAACGAGAGTCACGAATTATCCCATATACGTATAATCCATACCTCCACTAATTAATTCTCCTCCTGTTTGTCTTTTTAGCCCATATATGCATATACACACCTCGAACGAGCAACGAACGCTCGTCAGCCTAAAGCACGTCTCTGCTCTCGCGCACACCTTAACCGTATGTCTCTCGCATAGCTCTAATTACGTTATTTCTCGATGTCGAAACGGATACAAACACACACACACACGCGCGCGTCTCATCTATTTTTTTTATTCAAGTCGCGCGAGTGCATCTATACATCCCGTAACCGAAACTCGTCTCGTGAGAGCCGATGCGCGATATAATTGTCACGCTCGGTATCGCAGGCGAGCGGGCGTTTAACAAAGGGCTCCTTCAGCGTCAAAGCGCCGGGACATCGAGCATCCTGACACACAGCGAACCTATAGCTTTAATTACCTCGGTTTTTCCCGCTAAGAGAGCAATTTAGTCGCGGTTCCGCCGTTAAGCTTGGCCCTTGAATAACGAGCAGAGAGAATCTGCATCGATTGTTCCACGGATCCCGGCATCCGCATAAATACAAAGCCATAAGTAAATGCTTCTCTTTATCCTTTGAGAAATACGCCTCGTTCTCTCCGTCGAAGCTCTCACGAGATTCCAGAGCCGGGTTAAGTACGATGCTTTCACTGAATTTATCCCCGCGAATGAAGAGCACAGTCTCTCGTAACAAAATCATTAAACATAATAATTATATTCGTTTGTAATATACGTGCGGCTTTTAAATCAATCAAATTCTCGCTGTATCTGATGTATTAGCGCACAACAAGCTTCTCGCTCTCAAGAGCATCCGATCGCATCTCTCCATTCGGTCCAGATTGCGCAAAGTTCCGGTACAGCCGCGTGTATCCCTGATCCGACAGCTATACAAGTTAATTAAAATCTCCTCTCCCAATCCGGTGTAGCTATAGCAGCATTATAAGCTATATATAACTGCGCCGTGTGGCACAACTACGTCCGCAACTACAAACTATAACTGCATATCAGCCGCATCAGTATATCGAGAGTAATAAGGAAACCGGAGGGTGCATATATACAGTATAACGCAGTAGAGATCGGAGGAGAACCATGAATTAATCACGCGTCGTGTGACATAAATAATTCCCCGTCGATGCTTGCGCGAGCAAGGAGTACATAATACATAGTATAGGTATATAGTGGTGTCTTAGCAAGTGCCGCTGCTGGCGCGGCACTCATTATGCAGAGAGGCCGTGCGCGCAAGAGAGAGAGAGAGGAAAGAGTGCAGGAAGGAAGGAAGGAAGGAAGGAAGGATAGGAGGATGGGCTACAATAACGCCGGCGCAGCGCAACTGCCGAAGCTGCAGCTAGTGGTATATATATATATATACAGCCGGCAGGGAACTCGTGGCGGTTACTGCTGGCTTGCTGTATACGGCCGACTAACTTCATTAACTTCTTGTATTAATGACGAGGAAAGAGAGTGTGGCTGTGTATATACGCCACTTGCTTACACTGCGCGCTTGCTTCGCCGACGACGTCGCTCGTAAAAACCGCGGAAATCCTGCGGGTGCTTACTCGGTGTCTGTGTGTGTATGTGTATTCTCTTGCTTCTAGTATTCTGTATTGTATATATAAATACACTCTGAAATCTCCCTGTCGTCCTGCTGTCTCTCGACGATTTGTTGTGAGAGCTGATGGATTGTGATGATGGTTGGACATATGGACGCGTGACGTTGAACGAGGATACTTTTTACTTGTCACTATTGTATCAACTTTTGTTTATTATTTTTTTCTTTTCTTCATCTTATTTCCCATCGCTCTTTGTCTTAAAGCTCGAAGTCAACTTTTTACAGCGATGAGTCAGACATAGTTTTCTTCGTTTCAAATTAAACACTCGTTAACAGCTATGAATCTTTTGTTATTTAAAACTCGTTAGTCGGGCTACGTAAGACCGCACGATGTAACAGCCGAAACTTTTGCGCTTTATTATGCAACTATGAAATTATGTTATGCGCGAATAATTTGTTAAATTAATTTTATCTCATATCTATTTAAAGCAAAGTTTTGCATGATATGCGCGAAAATAAACTTTTCATTGTACTCGTGGTGCGGTAATGAGGAAGCGAGAAAAATCATTAATGATGCGCATCATCAAAATAATGTTAATATCCATCTAAAAAACGCATTAGAATTTGCATTAATTTGGAGTGATGTAGGATATATATTTTGACGTACATAATAAAATGTCTACAAAATATACTTGAAATCAGCTCGAAACTCGAGGCAGCTGCTAACGATTTCAGCCATTAAAACAAATTAATTATGAAGGAATACTATTGCAGCTTGAATAGGTTATATTGAATTTCGCTTAATTGACTACCAAATCAGTCTACAATCTTAACAATCTCGTTATTCCGTCTAAAGAATATTTAATCATAAAAATTGTTAAATTTGGTTGTACCGCTACACTGCTAGCAGAAGTTGGTTCATCAAGTAGTAATAGTCAGAATTAGTCGGACGCAGACGAAACTACATCAAACAATGAAATCACAAAACGAATTCAGTGCGATGAAAAGAGAAAATAACTGCCAGGCAATTCAACGAATTAAGCACCATCAGCCGAAAGCAAAGTTCAATTTTTTTCGCGGACAGACACACCCCTATAGCTATTATATATATAGAGGAAAGACGATGACGAAGCATTAACGATAATAACAGCCGATATAGCCGAGAGTGAGCGTGAAAATTGATCGCAAGCAAGGACAAAGCCAGTGTTTCTGAATAGCCTCAGCCTCGGCTAATTTTCTTCCAACATCCCGCGTATAATAACAGCGACCGATCAAATTCCCTGGCTCTCAATAACAATCCATCTTCGCAGCGGCCGCGCTTGCTTTGATAAATCCCTCCGCAGCGCGTCTCAGCCGGCACTTGTCTCCCCAAAGCGTCGCTAAAGCCTAAAAAAAGAAAATAGCTTCACCGTGCGCTGCTGGGGATGAGAGGAGGACAGCTATAGGAGAGTAGTGGGCGGCTTTTCGCGCGTCCGCTTTCGAATTATTAACGCGCCGCGCAGAGCGCCGACACGACATTCCCCCGTGGCATTAATACGCGCGAACATGCGCATATAGATGCGCATATAGAGCGCGCGCCACCTAATAACCAATATGAACACCTTGTTGTTGTGTATATATACACACACCATATATGTGCTGCAATGGGGAGTATGTGTGTATAGAGCTGGGAGCGTGCGGGTTTGCCGAACCGGAGATGTACTTTGCTCGAATATTATATAATGTGTAAGGTCCAGTCCGCCGTCGAGGGGCTTTCTGTGAAGGTGCGATCTTTAAGCGACGGATATAATATAACTGCCGTTTTTATCAGAATTATTGCATGGGTATAATTTTCTAGACTGTATATATATAAATAAACACAAAAAACAAAAGCAGACAAGTCTCGTCATCTTTTCGATGCCTGTTTCAACGCTGTCTCGAAATTTTTGATTCGAGATTTCAATAGATTAAATAATTTTATCGTGATTCTACATGTAGCATTAAAAAGTTTATCGAAGGACGAAACACGATTGTACAAAATTTTACGATCAAGTTCCAAAGAAAAATAAAATCAAAATTCGTTATTCGTTAATATCAAAACAGACACTCTCAAAGATCGTTGGCCGTGCGTATAAATTACAGTATATTATACCGACGAGAAGCATATATAGCCTAGCCAAACGCGAATTTCGACTGGGAATAATCCTGTTTAAACTCCACCTCCGAGTTTGTTAAGTAATCAAGTTAAAAACCACTGAGTGAGTTTATGCTTAAACAGAACGTTATAGACGTCTCGTAACTCAATCTCATCGGGGGACGAAAGCTAATAGACAAACATTCATATACTTATTCTCGAGTGCTGTGTATTTAACAGAAAAACAAAAAGAAATTGCAACGAAAGCATGAAGTGTGTTGTAAGCGATAATCCGATAAGCCCTTTCTCCTCGTCAAACAAGCATCAGGTTCCCCGAGTGAAGTCAGCGCGTCGATTCAATCCTCTAATTTAAAATATAAATTCGTTCCATCACACACACACACACCCACACATAATATATACATATACATGTATACGATTCCCCGAGCGCCGATACTGCGCACGTCGATAACTGCACGCGGCGGGCATCATTAATACATGAGCACTCCCCAGTAACGGTGTGTACCATTAATTCGTCATTAATTTTTCCTCCTCTCGTTGGCTTATGTTTTATTCCCAGTAGGAAAGACCGCGCGAGTTGCGGAATTAAAGATGTAGAGGGAAGTACACACATAGTCGTCGTCTGTGGTCTCCGCCGACTACGTGTAATGCTGTATACTTATATACTAATAATACTCATCGAGATCCGGCCTTTGGCCAGTGATTGCACCGTCTCTCGACTTTTTTCCTTCTTAAACTTGCTGCGTCGAACTTTCGCGGATAAACGCTATAAGGACTATATATATATTCGCAATGTTATATCGAGCGCAAGACTATACGAGCGGGGGAGAGTTTATTATTTCCGCCGGTGCAATGCAGTAGTGCGCGCGGATAGAAAGAATAAGGTTAATGAGCGTTCGGTGATTTCGTCGCCGGGCTTTTAAGCTAATGACGCTCGACGTGTTTCTACAATTGTAAATTACACATGAACGTTTTTCCTGCCTCATTGGCTAATGGAAACGGCGAGAAGTATATCGATCCTCGCTCAACCTCTCTCTCTCTCTCTCTCGCTCATTCTCTGCAGCTCTTAATTAGCAACGCGATGTATTGATTACGAACTTTTTCCTTGCTGTTCTCACCCGCGTTTCGTCCAAAAAGTCCACGTTGATTCTGTATATTTACTGCCGAAAAACACAGAGCGAGTCCACTCCTACACCCATCAGTATAACAATCGCTGGTATTTACTTGGTGAAAACGTCGCTGACTGCCGCGTATATATTTTGGAAGCTAATAAAATTTTTCATCGCGAGACACTGAAAAAATGGAATGTAAATCTTAGAGGAATCCATTAACTGGTAGATGAAATAAGCCGTTTAACCAGTCAATCGTTTCCTCTAAGATTTAGATTACATTTTGCCAGTGGAGGCGTCAGTTGCAGTCGCTCATCAACTGCAGATTTACTCATATATTGATGTTAACTTCACCGATCAAATTTCGCGCGCGCAGACCTCGATAAATCGCCGGTGCGCTTTTTTACTTGAAAAGTAGGTTATATATATATATATATACGATACCTTGCGGGCTGTCACAGAGAATATCGTAGGCGCAGCTCGTCGCACCGGAAAAGTAAATTACTCAAGCGGCTTTGAATTCAGAGACGAAATGAAAGACGGGATCGCCGCCGGCTCTTTTCGCCGCGAGACGCGCGCTTTGCGTGAATTCGTTGATACCGTATCAGAGAGATAATAATATCTCTCTCATTGCAAATGAGATTTTCAGACGGTGGTCTATATGAAAGAGAGAAATTGAATGAGAGGCGCTTTTGTTAGCGACGGGATTATAGTGGATCACTGCTGGATTTGGGACCGACGTGTTTCACTGTGCGCAGCGTGTCAGTTCGCGACAGTGAGCGATTATTTTCAGCGCGATTGATTTCGAACTCGGAATTATATCTCGATTCTATTTATATATAACAAATTTTACAACGTCCAACTGCATTAATATAAGAAAAAACAAATGAAAAAAAAAAATATATATATATATATACTCCGCATCGACTCAGGATCAATTCAGGCTGTCGTGTACCCTCTCGCTGTTCGATCAAACCACACGCGAGCAACAGAACTGGAAGCCGTGTACCACTGCTATACGAACCTGAATTTTCTCGTTACTGTATATAGCCGTGCACGCGGTCACGGCCGGTTTTTCGAGGCTCCTACGACCGCCGTCAATCCCGTTGATTGCGTCATTAATTTTGAATAGACCTTGCGCGTAATGCTGATACGAGAACGCCATCGCACATCACACACACACATACACAGCAGGGCGAGCCTATTTATAATTCGGCGACTGCAGCCGCTGTCGTCGCCTTGTTGCCGACGTTATATGCCAGCGGCATCCCGGAAATTGCATTATGATTGAGACCTCCTGTATAATAATGAAGCGATTTACGGATTTTCGATTTGAGTAAGCTATGTGTGTATACGTATTATCAGAGGCCCGGCTCCGATGAATTGTTCAACGCTACGCTTATACAATATGCACGTCGCTCGTTTCGTTCCCTTGAATTATATTATATAGGTCATACTCGCGACTCCAGCGTGCAACCGTTTGTTACGGAAAGCCGTTTATTTTCTTTTGATATATATATCGGTGGCTCTTTTGAGCTTTGTAATAGCTTCTCCAGAATCTATATTAAAAAGTAGACAGTTACATCGTCAGCATGTACTGTCGACAGCAGGTATAAATTCGACGAGAATAATTTCGTCGTCCTCTAGCTGCTAATGCAGTTGGACTGACGTTTCAATCAGAGTGAAATTTAAAGCTCAGTATTAGCTCTTTATTGTACGGAGCCATGCGCGCATCAAACTTGACACTTTATTAATTGACTCTTTTGACGCTACTGGACGGCACTGCAGAAACTTTTGATGAATCCATGCACGATAATAATAATAATACTTTGAATTACAAAATCGGAATATATACTTACGAGAATTGCTTGTTTGAAAAACAAATGATGTTGCAGTAAAGCAGCCAACATCAAAAGGAATCACAAGCACGTGCATTTGCAAATTGCAGCAGTAGCGCATGCTGTAGAATAGCGTGTGTGTACAGGTGGCTTTGAAAAATTCCGACTTCATTCCGCGCTATATGAATCGTGAAAATCACTAGAGACGTCAGTTCGGCTGCGGTAGAAGGAAGGAAAAATCTAGGTCGGCACATATTATTTAACCCATAATATAGGTATACGTATGTCTGACTGACACTAATTGATTTGATTTTTCTTCCCCTTTGATACGGCGCCCCAAACCGACGCTGCCGAGACGTCATTTTATGCATCGCGCGTAATGAAACGTGCAGTATATAGTAGAACCCGCGACATTTGAAAATGGATAAAGAGCTATCAGAGAGCGAGAGAAAGTGAGACATATGGCTGTGGACGTGAAAAGGTCAATCAAACGCCACCTCGTGCAGGTCGTACTTTGAAATCGAGATTAATAGCCAGATGCAAGGACTATTACATATATAGATGGATATACCTATATATATATTTTTTTTTCGCGATAACAACGTTTATAAAAATGTTCTCCCTCTTTTTTAATTAGACGCGAATACACGAGCTATATATCCTGATGGAGATATATTACATGATTCCTTCGCGTCGTGAAAACAGCACTTGGAGCTTGCGGAATGGCGAGGAATGTTATGGGTATAACCGTGAGACCTGCTGCTACTGCTGTCTACGGAGATTTCTCGGCGAGTCGAATAGCTGTTGCGCGCATTCTATATAATAGTGTTTCTCTCGGTCCTTTCTTTAGTCCTCTCTGGGGAAATAAGACGAAACTCGGCATCGCGGATCTTTTACTTTCTCCTACAAAATGTCCAATCTATATATCTCGCTGCGGAAAATGTTTTTAACCAGCATCATCATCAGGCCGTTTCTGCAGCAGCAGCGAATTGAATGAATCCGAGAGTCTCGTTGTATACCATATTCTGAGAAATATCATTAGCCTTTACGAGTATAGTTGCGTGAAAAAGTCGTTTTACTCGTGTTTTAGTTGTATATATATCCAAGAGAGTTGCATCACGAGCTTTCCAGTAGATCAGCCCCGGCTATAGTAAGACATAATAATGGAGGACGAGAGAGAGAGAGATTATAAACTCGTCTCTAATGATAAAATACGCGACGTGCAAAAGAAAAAAAAAGCAGTCAGGCAATATACACCAAAGCCGATAAAAGTCTATTGCGAGAACTCGGGGCATATTCCCGAGCGGCGAAACAGTGAAACATTATAACTTGGCATAACCGTTAGCTTGGGAGTATAAGCAAACTCTTTAATAACCAAGTAGCTTCTCGTCGCGTCTGGAATAAGCCGAGGGCAATGCCAGCAGCTCGTGAACAATAATGGATCGGGCTAATCAAGTGGGCGGAATCCGTTAAGTAAGCAAGGTTAATACACGGACCGTTTTACACCCTTGCGCGAAAGCTCTCTCGCGCTTTCGCTCGCTTCCCTTTGACTAGGAGAACTAAAGTACGATAGAGACGGCGGCTTTGTGCGTAGACGAGACAGGCGGAATTGCAAACTTGGCGCGAAGCAAAGGATGGAAAGGGAGAGAGGCGAAAGGGAGAAAGGCGATTCCGACGCATTTTAGCTTTAAGAATCTGGATCGCGTTAGAGGCGGCAAAGTTTCTGATTAAATTTTCTAAAACTGCCAGTTTGACTGTGGCAAACTTGGAAATTTTTTTTCTCTCCCAAGGAACGAGTATTGGCTACTACTACACACTCTCTCTCTCTCTCTCTCTCCCTGCTTCAGCTGCAGGCGACTATATAGGTTGGCATTTTTCCGGTCTGTAATCCCCCGTAACTTTTCGGGATTTAATATACTCCTGAATGGGACGTCAAATACTGGAGACTTACACACGGAGAGAAAGTGTAGGTATATTATCGAAAAAGCTTGAATTCGGGGCCCGCGCGCAAGCTTTATACGCAATAATGCATGACCGCGCGCGAGCCGACTGGTAGAAGTCTATCGGTACACCGCACGCTAAAACACAGCCGCAAGAGAGTGAGAGAGCAGGGAAAAGACGAGAGAGAGAGAGAGAGAGAGATAAGCCAGAGGGGGCCGAACTCGTCGCCGCATAAATAATGCAGCGGCTGCACTCCTAAAGCTGCCCGTTCACGTGCGCCCAATACGTTCTCTCCGCTCCTCTCTTTCCCTCTCATGTATACATGAAGCCAACCTCGAATTCCACTGCTCGAACGTGTACACGTGTCGCGCGCGCGCGTATGTATATAGAATAGACATATAAACAGAGAGCAGTATATGGGATGCGGGCATTACTATATACGCTGGAGGACTTATGCCAGCTGCAGCATCAAATTCATGAATTATGTGCTGCTTCTCTGTGCATAACTACTGTGGCTGCATAACTCTCGCTCCTTGGCGCCTGTGCGTATGAGAGAGAGAGAGAGAAAGAGTCACTTTTTTATTTATTGCGCCCTGCGAATTTCGTCGGACCTTTGCGGAATATACCGGCTGAATCTACCTTTGTGGCTTCATGGGATTTTAAAGCGATAGTAGCTGGACCTTAGTTCTGAACACTATTACTAGTATACCTTTATGCATATAGATTCATATGAAATAAAAGCTACAAGTATCTTGCGAACATCAAGTGCCTGTTGAAGAAAAATCATACGAGTGCTGTGCAGCTTCATTAATAAATTCGAGAAGTCAGTTCCTGCTTCCGAAAAGCCTATTCCCCGCTCTTTGTGATTATGTACACATTGCTTTATCGTGTGTTAATGAGACAGTCTGTTTACGATGGACTTGATTACAATGAGCTAAGTTGTAACGCGAAATTCGAATTGCTTTTCATTCTGACAAAGAACAAATATACGGCTATTGTCAACGCGGATGTCTTGCTATGCAGCACACGCGGATATAAAACGTCAAGCAAGAGTAGATAATTAATTTTCATTCGTGTATAAGCTCAGTCGAGCACAAAGCCGTAAGGCAGTATACAAGCTTATTAATTTTCTGCTCGTGTACTCTTCCGCTATAATAATGGAATCGACAAAAGTCCATAAATACCTTCCGGCTCTCTACTTCCGAGAGAGAGAGAGTGCACACGACGAGAATTTGTCGTTACTTTAAATTAGTACATCACTTATTTATTTGTATTCAGTCGATCTCATATGAACAGTACATTATCGATTGAAATATACACAATTTAACGTATAATTTTCCGCACAAAACATGAAAATCATTAACGTTGTATACGTACGCCAAAAATACCACGTAATATTTGTATACCGAGCTTTATAATTAAACGCTTAGCGAAATATTCAAATTTTATTATACATAACACACAAAATATTAATCGCTCGACGCGAGAGAGCACAGCCCGGCGCAGTAGAAAAAGCCGGCGTATGGTCAGACTCCGATAACGCAGAGACCACACATCACGATACACGTCGTTGGCAGAGCTTGTCGACAGCAACGATCGACGCATAAGCGCTTCCGCGGCGTGTGAAAAAAAAGGGACAATAAGCTTCTTTTCCATTTATACAGGCCCATCGATGTCCGTAAAAGCCAACGACAGGCGCGTGTCCTCGTTTCTCGGCAATCCAATAACCGTAGGTATAGTAGCAAATGCCACGTGCTGTGGCATCCGACTTCTGCAGAGTATAGGTATAGGAGCTCGTTCAGCTCTCAGGTAGCTATATTGGCGCGCCACAGCTCATTTCGTTTGCCGGAGCGCGCGGAATACATGCATCCTCGAGAAGCATCGATTCGCATTACGTATTCTCTTCTCTTAAGGCCAGGGGATATCCTCTCTCTCTCTCTCTCTCTCTCACTTGCTCTCTGCGCACTTACCCGAAAACTCGATTCTCCGCGTGGGCTGCAGTGGCTGGAATCACGCGCGCATCGCTATATAGAATAGCTTCTCCTATACTCGCTCTCTCAGTTCGATGTCTGCTACCTTCTGGAGAAAAGAGAGAAAGAGAGAGTTTGACGGTTGCAGTACACTGCGCCGGGAGCTTGCAAGCTGAATGAGGCTGGAGAACGTCCTGGGATATTGAAATTTTAGTTGCGAGACGGGGGCTGCTACCGCTTTACGACGTACGGGAATTTTTTCCCTCCGCGTGTCGTGGCAGCCTAAGACTCCTTGGAGAGCCGCGTTCAGAGCTGCGATGCAGTGCCGAAGTAGGTATATATGTTTAATTCGCGGTTCTGCTTCTCGCGAGATCGGATTAGGTTTTGCGTTATTGAGGCTCGAGAATTTTACGGCAGGTCTACTATTTTACGCTGCAACCTCGAGGTGGCTGGGAAAGCGGAGAGGCATGAATTTGTTATCCAACAGAGTTGACGTTTCAATTTATTGTCGCCGGAGAGAAGGAGGAGGCACGAACAGGCATAACAAAAAAAAAATGAGAACATGTGTTGTTCTACCGATGGAATATTTATGCACAAGCGCAAAGAGCAGCGAACAATCAAAATCAAGTTAAACAAACAGCTAATTGAAAACGTTCTCGTTCCACTGTTATAATTTATATACGTACGCCTGTGACCTCCTCGCCTCGCAGAAAAATAATCATTCCCCCTTTAATTTCCTACTCTAGCTCAATCGTTGAAAAGCGCTCGCAGTATAAACACCGGAAAAATGCTGGCGTTGAATAAATAAAAGTTCAAAGTGCCGGTGTGCAATATCGCCGAGGAAATGAGACAAATTACTGCCTCTCGCGGAGCAGAACTGAAGAGAGCAAAAAAAAAAGGAAAATAAACGAAACGGTATATATAAAAGAAGCTCCAAATTAGACAATACGAGTTCGTTGAAAAAAAAAACCAAGAGAGCAGCCAAGGCGTTTGCGCAATCCCGCCACGGCGTATTTCCTTGGGCTTATATACAGATACGCCCTGGTAAGCCGCCGCTGTCGCAGTACATGTGTATACATATATACATATTATGCAGCGCAAGCTCTGCCGTCGCCCTCTCGGCATCAGAATTGCCGCTATATACTGCATGTGTATTCCATGCGTATATATGAGTAGCTACATATATTTATATAAAATATATATACGGTCCTGCAGCGCCACGGCTTCAACCTTCTTTTTAAATTCAAATGTGCGACACGAGAGCGACCGGTGAAACATAAAGTCTATTATATTTTAATATTGAGATTCAATTATACAACTCACTCGCAACTTTCTAATTAAAGTACCCAAAGACGAAATCAAGTCGACGATGGCGTTCTTTTCGACTTCACTTTGAAAAAATATACACTTATATAGCCGCGGTTCGCTGAGCTGAATGGGGCCATTTTCGAGCCAGTAGAGTCCAGCTCTCTCTCTCTCTCTCTCTCTCTCAACTTCTTCCCAAACTGCCCGATTCTCTTGCTCAGCGCTTTCCTTGTTCATATAATCCCGCTCTACACTGCGCCAAGCACTGCGAGAGCAAACATCAGCCGAGAGAACCGTCGCGCGAAAGTCGTGGAGGGAAAATTCAATTCTCCGTATGTATAGACGAAGAGCATGCGATGAATTCGCGTAAGGGCCGTCGAGTAGTTGCTAAGCAAATGGCCAATCGTGTGTACGCAAATAGTGAGTCTTGGAAGACGAGAGAGGAGACGACTCTTTTGACTGAACTCGTCTGGTTGCATTAGCGACGGCAAATTTTGTTGGAACTTTTTCTTGTTTAAATATAACTCAAAAGGCTTACCCGCAGTAATGCAGAAAGATATTATTAATATATAGAGTAAGAGCGCCGAAACAGTAGCGCGAGAGACTAATAAGCTCGTTTGCCGTGTTCCATATTCGATCTTTCATTCTCCCTTTCACTTTGGCCGGGATCTCGCTCGCTAGAATTCCAGAAAAAAATTGCGCCCATACATACTTGTCAGCCTGGGAAATGGATAAAATTTCTCGCGATACACAATTTAGTTAGTTTTTTTTTTTAGCTAAAATGTCTATCTGAGCTGGCTTATGCGATTAATAATTTACACGCGTGTCGCTCGAGTTGATGTGAAATATTTCAATATTCATCTCTACAATAATAGAAACATGCTGTTCGTGAAAATAAAAAATTCCACCCTTCAATCAATCGATCGATTAAATATGTCCACAGCAACGAGTTAACATAATCCCCCGACGATGCGTATATATTTATCGAAAAAGCAATTTCCGGAGCATTTATAATTTACATCGACGTGAAAGCATTCGCGCGGTCGTTAACAAATCACGCTCGGCGACTCCTCCTACACACACAGCGCAAGCTCTCGCGAATCGAAGAGATAGCTAACAACATACACACAGACGACAGTAGAAAGACAACAGGAACGGAGAAAGAGGAATTCACTCCGCAAAATGCCGCACGGCGTTATAAAGGCTCGGTATATAGGCGCGTAGAAGAGTGTGTACATATATATATATGAGGTATATATACAGTCAGCCGCATAAA
Organism: Cecidostiba fungosa; assembly: GCA_900474305.1. Classification (NCBI taxonomy): domain Eukaryota; kingdom Metazoa; phylum Arthropoda; class Insecta; order Hymenoptera; family Pteromalidae; genus Cecidostiba; species Cecidostiba fungosa. The sequence continues at coordinate 85,629 of UCOJ01000535.1, forward strand.
ACTTTAACCGGTCGGCTCGCTCCCTTCGCAACGCGATAAATCCGTCCCGAAGTGGAAGTCAGTTTCCGGCTTCTTTATATATTTACGGCGCGTATATATATACGTATCCACGCGCGACAGTTCTCTGTATCCAACACAATAACACAACGAGAGAAGAGAGTAAAGAATGCAGGAGCGCCTCGAACGCTAAAGTCATTAATCCGAAAGGGATCGGATATATTCGGCTGGTTATAGGAGCGCTCTGGGTATATATATATACACACACACAATTTTCAAAGCCCAACGCGCGACTCTATTTCACCTGTGCGTGAGAGTCGACCTTTCTTTTCCCTCAGGTGTTACGTGCGCGGTTTCTCCTTTAACGTGTGCGATCCCCCTTTTTTTCGTGCAAAAGGGGAAAAGAATACTCTGGCGCCAGCTTTTGCTATCATAAACTGAAGTATTATAGTTTAGTTAGTTATAGTTTGAATTATATTAAATGCGCTGCAGTATGAATAATTATTATACTCAGCTTATATTATATACCGACAAATATATAAAAGCTCGCTTATATCGAACCGGCCACAAACACATTCATATATACATATACCATATACATACGCATTCATTAACGGACGGAATGAACGGCGAGCTTTGATCGATAAAAATTCGAGCGATTAAATTTCGCAAAACAAAAATAACCGACACTATATCAAAACTGTGTGTCGGGCCGAACGCGGCAAATTAATATATGAATTATGCAGAGCTCGAATATTATTATTATGGCATCCGTGTAACACGGACGAACTTTGACGAGCATATGAAAGCTTCATTACTCGTTTAAAAACGCGATAATATGCCGGCAAAATTCGCGCGAGCATTTCTCGCGAGCACGTGCAGCGTGTCTATCTATATATATAACGCTAATATTAAGTGAATGCTCTCTCGCACAACGCGATACGCGAAAATACGCATTTATACGGGATATATGATATGGCAATAGTAACAGTATACTCAGTTATTTTTAACATTTATCATCTCTGTATCTCTCTCTCTATCTTTCTCGAAAACGTACGCGAATCGAATTACAGATGTTATTTCTCTCGTTATGAAATTACCTCCGCATCGAAACAGCGAAAACGTATACCCGACGCGTATTTAAAAGCATACGTCGCATATTATACGAATTATTATATTCAGATATATAAATATGTTATAAGCTGCAGCACTCGGTCTATTTTGACCGACGAGCTCAAGGTACCTCGAAAGTTTCCTCCGTCGGGAGAAGCTTGCGCTTGAAAAATTGCATGATGTATATAGCGCAAGCGAGTCTCAGCTGCATTATTGAACGCGAGCACCGAAAAGCAGGAGGTAGATGTATATAGCTCAGCAGTCACTGAGACTTTAACGAGTGTCGAGTGGAAAGCGCGAGAGTACGTATATTCGGATCCACTTGGGGAGGCCTTTTCGCGATGCGCTTGTTACTCGACGTAGACGTATCAGATTCAATTGGATGATCGAGGCGCACGTTCAAAGAAGCTATATATAGCTATATTATACAAGAAGAATAATTCAGCAAACTGCATATAGTCAGCTGCAAGCGTATCAAAGCTTTTTAGTAGTCATTATTATATAACGAAAATTTGTCACTGCGCGCAAAGTCTGTGTTGACTGTTTCTCTTCTCCGGATATTCCAGCTCATTCTTTTGAGCCGCGCACACCTTGTATTTCTTTTCTTCACTCGAGATTATACTCAAGAAAAACGTATAACCTCACCGTGTACTCAAAGGGATGCACTGGTACGCGTTAACTTATACGCTTGACGTGTACTGGCCAAAGAGACTTGAGACCGGAATTGTTTTTGTGTGTGTTTTTTCGCGCGTTCCTTCTTTTGTTCACAATTCGCTTTGACTTTTCAATCCGCGCTCGTAATCGGATAAAATACTGCAGAGATTGTAATACAGTACAATTATCGTATGGCTGTAGTACCTCGTCTCATCCGCACTCTGTCTAAAAAAAGTCCACTTTACGCCCTCGGTACAGAATAATATAATATTTCACGCTCGGAATAACTAAAACTGTTGTCATAATTAAACATTCACGCACTTTCCAAAGAAACTTATTATATGTTAGCATTATATTCTTAGTTGACTTTAAAAAAATAATAACTTTAGAACGTAAAATCTTCCGGGTACACGGAAAGAATTTTCCCATAAAAATTACATATAAAACCTATACAAAAATTACAGTGCCACACAGTAACGCCGGGACGCAGCGCCACCTAGGTTCTATTTACCGGATACCCAACAAATTTTACGGATAGCACTGTAAAAATTCCTGTAAACTCCTGTACTTTTTTAAATAAATATGTTATTATAGTATCATTTACAATATCGATTGACATGAGATATAATAATACGCGTCGGTCTTTTATAATTTGTAGGAAAATAAAAAAAAACTTTTAGTGAAAAATTATAGTTTATTTAAAAAAAAACAGTTTATTATAACCAATTTCTTACTATAAAATGTTTGCCATTTGGGGTGCGAACTGAGTTCGTTAGTACATATCCATACAACCTTGAGCTAGGTAAAATCGCATACAAATTAGAATGTTAAGTACATTATTTTCTTGATCGTCAACTTGATGAGAAGCCAATAATCCAGCTTGCCTTAGCTTTCTTTTTCTGTACTCATAATGCTCATAGAGCGTTCCTGATGCGTTGATTTTCACTTTATCCACAGCTTCGAATGGCTTGAAATACGTATGTGGGCTTTCACTAGGAAACAATTCACATATTTCTGAAGCTAACTCTGTGAGCTTTACTGTAGGTATGCTAAATACAATATCCATTCATTATAAACATATAACTTGCCAAAATTACATAAATAAAAAACTCTACTCACATAAGGCGTTTCAATTGTGGAAGTGCACCTCCAACCGTCACTTGATTTAGGTACAGGTCTTGCTCTCTTTTAATTACAATTCTGGATAAGAGATTTCTCACATTTTTGCTAAGAAATTCATTAGTTAAAAAACTTTGCAAAACGATCTTTCCATCGGCAGACGAATCCAGCAATTTATAGATTGGCTGTTAAAAATACAAAATATATTATGCAAGAAATTTTGTCGCTAAGCATCCAATAATTAATAGTATATATATTTACATGTTTGCGTTGATTATCAGGCCACTTCTTGGTAGTCTGAAAAATTAAACACATACCAGCTTATATTACAAAATAACTCAATATTAGCGTTATGATAAAGTAGCATAAAAAAAATAACATACATGAATCACACATCACGTCACACATATTAATGGAATGATTTTAAAGATAACAACAAGAGAGAATATAATACTTATTATTCATATTTACTCACGCCATCCATGTTCTGTAAAGAAAAAGACAAGAATCTGTGGTTATGTTTGGAGGTTAGGAAAGGTCAGGTTTTCAGTAGGGATGAGTATACTGACATTACGCTATGTCAGCGTTGTCTATCACGTTGAAAATGTTAGTGACGCAATGATTAAATAGTGTACTTACGAATTATTAATGCAGCAGCAATAGCACCACTTTTATCCGAGTTTGTCAGCGATAGTCAGCGTTACATCGGGCACACAGATCGGCGACGAGAGACGACGAAACTCGGTGGCTTGGCGGGACACCGGACACGTGAAACTTTCTGCCGCATCGTTTGCAAAGCAACATGGCGGCCACTCGACGCTTACAGCGCCAACTGCCCGGTAAAATTTAACTTACAGCACTGTAAAAATTATGCCTTCTTCCGTATACATTTTGACGCCAAAAAAAATTACCAAACGGTGTGGTAAAAATTATGGGAAGCAAAATAAATAATAAGTAAAATGAAGTAAAATTGCTCGGAAAGATATTGCGGCCCAGCATTACAGTGCTATTCCGGTAATTTTTACTGGAAAATTCTTTCCGTGTATATATATTAGTACTACTATATCGAGTGTAGAGAGGGACCTTAAATTGAATATTACAAAATTAAATTGATAAATTCACGACTCTTACAAACATTTGTTAATCCAGTAAAACAGTGCGCCTAAAAAAATCATCATTATTCTTTAAATAACTAATAATATTCGCCATCGACCCACGCTGAAACATATAAAAAAAAGTAATCATCGTCAGCCCATATCTCCTCAGCAAATTGAAGAAAACTCCGCCTTCCTCTTTGAACCTGTAAAATCGAGCCAACAGAACCTTCTCCTTTGATCGAAAGATCGAGAGA